>CABHPQ010164198.1:11167-35817 GCA_902168405.1 Peromyscus aztecus
GGATACTAGAATACATAGACTTCAGACAGAGGGGATACTAGAATACACAGACTTCAGACAGAGGGTGTACTAGAATACATAGACTTCAGACAGAGGGTATACCTAGACTATATAAAGAACTGCAAAAAAGTTGGGTGGTGGTGGCGCATACCTTTCATCCTAGCACTCAGGAGGCAGAGGCAGATGGATCTCTGTGAGTTTGAGGCCAGCCTGGTCTAGACAGAGACCCTGTCTCAAAAAATAAAAACAAGGGCTGGAGAGATGGCTCAGAGATTAAGAGCACTGTCTGGTCTTCCAGAGGTCCTGAGTTCAATTCCTAGCACCACAAGGTAGCTCACAACCATCTACAATAAGATCTGGTGCCCTCTTCTGGCATGCAGGCAGAACACTGTATACATAATAAATAAAAGAAATCTTAAGAAACAAAAAACAAAACAAAAAAACCCCAGCAAAACAAACTACCTGCCAGGTGTGATGGGCCAGGCTTATGATCTCAGCACTGAGACAAGAGGATTGATCTAAGTCCAAGGCCAGCCTAGGTACACAGTGAGTTCCAGGGCAGCCTGAGTTACGGTATGAGACTGGGTAGGGAGGGGGAGAATTCAAAGTCGCCTTCATCAGACCTGTTGCCCTACTGCACTGCTGTCTTGTTAGTCTAAGTATTTATGATCTCTCTTGATCAACCAACTGTCCCTCCTCCTCCTCCTCCTCCTCTTTTTAAACATTATTTTGTGTGTGCCTGTGTGTGAGAATGCACATCAGGCCTGGCAGCAAGCACCTTTATCCACTGAGCTCTCTCCAGCCTGTTTTTGAGATAAGGTCTCAGGTAGCACAAACTGGTCTTGAACTCAGAAGTAGTGGAGGATGGCTTCTGCACTTGTGATCCTGTCTCCATCTCTCAAGTGCTGGGATTACAAGTTATGAACTGTCCCATCTTTACACTCACGAAAATTACTTTTGGACAGAATCCAGGGAGGGCTGTACCTGCTTCTCCCCATACACAAAGAGGCACCTTCTGCTATTTATGCGATCATGGCTACCTACAAAGACAGACTCACCGAGCTGCTGGAAGAGCAGAGGCGAGCTCGCTTGGCTTTCCGGAGAGGGCTGGAGGGAACTTCCAAGCCAGCAGAATCTCCAGTTCCCATGCTCCGGGTCACTGGTCGGCTCCTGGTGGTGGGGCTGGCTGCCTCTGGCTCAGGCCGGTCAATGGGACTGGAAGAGTCCCAGCTCCGGGTTCGGGAGATAATGAGACCTGGACTTTTTTCAGACTGTAGAAAAAGAAACAATGGAAGAATATGAATGATGTTAATAGTTTTAGCCTGAGTACTCCTAGAAGCATGTGAAACACAGTATTTTAGAATTTGTTGTATAAATTTAGTATTTCAACTGCCTACATAACTAAATTCTTCAATAGAAAAGAGGCCAGAAGAGGGCACCAGATCTCATTACAGATGGTTGGGAGCCACCATGTGGTTGCTGGGAATTGAACTCAGGACCTCTGGAAGAACAGACAGTGCTCTTAACCTCTGAGCCATCTCTCCAGCCCCCAGAAAAGAGTATTTCTATTCTTAGCTTCTATAACAAACTTAGCTTCTCCATCTGTGAAGGGAAACGTGATAAGGGCAGTCTTACTGATAGGGTTCTTTTTTTCCTGAGACAGGGTTTCTCTGTGTAGCTTTGTGCCTTTCCTGGATCTCGCTCTGTAGACCAGGCTGGCCTCGAACTCACAGAGATCCGCCTTCTCTGCCTCCCGAGTGCTGGGATTAAAGGCGTGCACCACCACCCCCCAGCTCTGATAGGGTTTAAAGTGAGGCCTCCCATCAATTTCCAACCTGCTGTACGACAGCACGCTAAAGAAGCTGATACCTGCTCGGAGCTGGGAGAAACTGTGGCATCTTGGCTTCGGGTCATCATCCGCCTAGGAGATTCAGGCACCAGCGGGAAGTGCTCAGGCCGACCCTCCACTCCTGGAATGGGGGAGCTAGTCAAGCCATGGGAAGCCTCCAGATCCGTCAGGGAAGATTCCATCTGCTGAAAGCCCCAGAGACCGACTTTCCTCATACACTGGGAACATGATATCAGGGGAAGCTGTGTAGGTTCCAAAGAACTAGGAAGGAACGGGAAAGAAAGTGGGTATTTCTAAAGATGACATTTCCATGTGACTAAGTGTAATGATTGCTGTTTTATCTCAGCAAACAGTCTCTACAGTGGGCCAGTGGACTGAGAGCCATGAACTCTTAGAGCCCTGATCTTAGGACCTGACATTCACCAACTCCCACATTACCTTCTCAAAGAGATCTTAGGGTCTTGGTATGTTTAAAGACATTGTGAAGTATGTTTTATAAACTCCTGTTCCTCTTAAAACCCTTTCCTTAATCTACCAAAAAAAAAAAAAAAAAAAAAAAAAAAAAAACCACATTTATTTACTTATTTTGTTTGTTTGAGATAGGGTCTCACTCTGTAGCCCAGGCTGGCCTCAAATTCATGATAAATCCTCCCAAGTGCTGTGATGACAGGCATACCCGCCCCCCCACTCAGTGATAAGAAAGCTCATTAAAGTAAACGGCAGCGGCGGTGGCGGCAGAAGGCCTGGAGAGACAAAGGTTAAAATCACTTGATGCTCTTTCTAAGGACGCATGCTTGGATCCCAGCAGCCGCACGGGCTGGGCGGCTAGCCACCCTGTAACACTGAAGCCCTCCTCTGATCTTTGAGGCACTTGCACACATGTGGCATGCATTTCACACAGACACAGACGCATGCATAGACATAAATAAAAACATGTTTTTTTTCTTTTTGGTTTTTTGAGACAGGGTTTCTCTGTGTAGCCCTGGCTGTCCCAGAACTAGCTCTGTAGACCAGGCTGGCCTTGAACTCAGAGATCCGCCTGCCCCTGACTTTCCTGTGCTGGGATTAAAAGCAAGCGCCATCACTGCCTGGCCCTCTTTTTTTTTTTTTTTTTTTTTTAAAGTAAATCAAAGGCCAGCAAGATGGCTCTGACAAGTTGAGTTCAATCTCCAGAACCCACATGGCAAAAATAGAGAACTGACTTCTCAAAGACTTCCTTTGGCCTTCCGCTCATGCCATGGCACATGCACAGGTACAGCCACTCCATACACACACAAAAGAAACGAAAAAGCAAATGTTTAAAGTAAAGCAGACTGGTCCTGGCATCTTCTTCCTGGGACAGTCAACGCCAAACTAAGCTGGAATGGGAATGCCAGCGAGGGGCTAGGGGCTCCAGATGGTGTATCCTCTGGCAATTTGTCAATTAAACTTAATTTTCTTCCTTTCTAAAAATAGGACACTATGTTCCTTTGCTTTTAGAAAGAGCTGCACTGTTTATGGGAACATAAGTTCCTAGCTAGGAGGAGGCTGCCCAAGGAAAAAACTCAGGTATGAACACCATGAATACCTTAGCATTGATTCAGTTTTTGCTGCTGATTCTTACCCACTTCTCTATCCCTCCCCAACTCCAAATTCTCTCTCTTTCTCTTCTAAGATTTGTTTACTCAAGTATTTTATGTATATGAGTGCCCTGTCTTCATGCACATCAGAAGAGGGAATCAAATCCCATTAGAGATGGTTGTGAGCCACCATGTGGGTGCTGGGAATTGAACCCAGGACCTCTGGAAGAGCAGTCAGTGCTCTTATCTGCTGAGCCTTCTCTCCAGCCCCCCAATTTCTTTTTGTTCTCTCATAGGAAACATGTGGTTTCTAAATAGTAACAGTGACCACTGTCATGATTCATGTTCCTAGGCAACACTCACTAACCTACATGCCCAGCCACACAGAGAGAGAACACAGGCAGTGACATGGACTTGCATGTCCCAGCCCAGTTTGCTTGTAGTTTTCTTGTCCTCAGTTTGGTGATCAAGCTCATCCTCCAGCAGGTGCAGCAGAACACTGATCTTGTCTTCTGTCAAGCACTGCAAAGGAACCAAGGCTGAAAAGCAACTCCACAGAAAGAAAACGCACTCACAATAACGCACCTGGACTGGGGAACGCCATGACTTGGAGACAGCGTCTTCACAGGAGACATGCTCTAGGGCAGGTCTAAGGTGTCACACAGAATTTAGCTATCTAAATTGCCGACTGAAAAAGGTAGCAGCTTTCCTTCTAAGTATTAAATGGCTCTCAACTTATCAATCGTAGATTTTATCTAAAACTTGTGAACTTTGAAGCCAAATAATAAAAACATTACTATTTATGTCTTGACCTACCACTGAATTTACTTTTGACAGAACAAACTTGACAGCCTTGACTTTTGGCCTGTGGATAATAAGGCACTATGATAGGGGGTCGTGGTGGGGTGGGGCTGCCCTGGTGAAGGTCAGGCTGACTTTTCTAAGAACAAACAGAGGTCAACTGCTTGGTGATAGAAGCCCTAACAGAGAGTCAACTTGAAGCAAATGATCAGTTTTTACTGCCTACAATACAGGGTGTCTTCACAGAAGACAAGGGCTGGTGAAATGCAACAGAGAAGAGAGTGTAACTACATTTCTAAGTCACCAGGAGAGAATTTCTTGTCCTGTAGTGCTGTGGGATATCCTTTGTACGTTATGAATGTGTGTTGCTCTTATTGTTAATAATAAAGCTGACTGGCTGGTAGGCAGGCAGGAAGTATGGACGGGACAACTAAACTAAGGAAGAGAAGAGAGCTGTGGAGTCAGGCAGATACCAGCTAGCCGCTGAGGAAGCAAGATGTATAGAAAATGAGGTAACAAGTGGCAAAGCACAGATAAGAAATATGGGTTAATTTAAATGTAAGAGCTAGCTAGTAATAAGCCTGAGCCACTGGCCAAACATTTATAATTAATATAAAGCCTCTGAGTGATTATTTGGAAATAGATGCTGGTTGGGGCAGGACAGAGAAAAGCCTCCAATTACAATGTAGCACTGGAAAACGATATTTAATAAGCAGTTTAAGTAACAAATCAAGACAAAACTGAATTTGTAGGGCTGGATGTGGGGGCACAGGCCTTTAATCCCAGAACTTACAAAGTAGAGTGGAGGTAGGTGGATCTTTGTGAGTCTAGGACACCCTGGTTTATATAAATTCCAGGCCCACTAGAGCTACATAGTGAGATTCTGTCTCCAGGGGGGAAAAAGCCATTTAAAGATCCCTATCTAACTGTTTAAATAGAAATCACTTACTACACTCTGCATCCTCTTGTCAATCAAATGAGAACGTACAGATAAAAGCTGTTGGCAACAGGAGGCCACTGCAAACTAGCCAAGAAAACTCACCATAGTTTTCAAGTCCTCTGGCCTCAGGGAAGGAAGCTGGAGGTCTAAATGACAAAGGCTTTGAAACCGGTCCAGGAACTCACTGACAAGGACAGCAGGCTCACCCAGTGGCAACATCCCAAATCTATCTGTGGGAAAAATAAACGGAGAGATTAGATGGGAGTGAAAAATAAAGACCATGAATAGAGCAATTAGAGAAGTGTAAATGAATAGTTGATGATATTGAACTATTGTTTTACATATGAGCCCACAGAGACCTGCACAGGTTCAAGCCAGACAAAAATCCCAGGACAAAGAAGCGGACACAAAGTGGCACCCTAACCAAAAAGCTATCTGCACTTGATACCTGCCTGGGAAGGAAATCGGGGAGGGGAGAAAGAAATATTCAAAGTCCTATAAGTAGGACTGAGCTCCTTTTAAAAAACAAAAAACAAAAAACAAAAAAAAAAAACTTTTTTAAAATTTATTTTTATGTATATGAGTGGACAACTTTATGCCAAAAGAAGGTATCAGATTCTACTAAAGATGGCTGTGAGCCATCATGTAGTTGCTGGGAATTGAACTCAGAATCTCTGGAAGAGCAGCTAGTGCTCTTAACCACTGAGCCATCTCTCCAGCCCCCAGGACTGAACTTCTAAACAATACAGAGAGTGTTGAGGTTGTGAGAAACACTGAAAAAACAAGATTGTCTAGAAGTTGGGGTTCAGAGTGTAGCTCGGTGGCAGAGCACTGGCCTTGTATGGGCAAGGTCCTGGGTTCCATGCCCAGCACTACGGGGGTGGGGTGGGGAGGAGATGGGCTAAAAATTTTTAATTAATGAAGATGGTGATAGGTGGGAAGCATTTAATTATGAACTACTCTTTGTACTTCTCTTTACAAATAAAATTGTTATTTTAGAAAAATCAGGGAAGAATCAAAATAATCCCTGAGGTAGAAGATTGGAATCACCAGGCAGAAATTAAAAAAACAATATTTTATAACAATTATCAAATTGCAGATAACTCACCATGAGTTTACTTAGAAGGTAAATTCCTATTGTTGAAGACACCAGGCACTTCAGACACAGGACCCAGAGACCCAAGCTGGAGCTGACCTGAAAGCCTCCACACTGAGGACTAGCTTTCATGGTTCCAGAAAGAGCCATGTAAATTCCAAAGGAGGGAAGAAACCAACAGTCCTACTCAGCTATGATGCCTGTGAACCACAACAATGACCAGCCTGGCACCATAACCCCAAGGGTACTGCAGCAGCACCCATACGTCGTCAATGGCCAAGGTCAACAGCTCTCTAATTGTACTCAAGGCCTGCTCAACAAAAAGGAAACCATGCCAGGTACAGGAAACCTAGCCAAGAACCCAGGACTAGTGCACAGATCTTGGAGGGAACCTACAACCATCACTTCACAAGGCCACCACAATCCCTAACTATATTCTAACTATCTGTCCTCAGACCCACGGGTAAGTGGAGTTCTCTCTGGAACAGAGACCAAACCAGAAAACCATAATCCATCAAAATGCAGGGTGTGGAGCCCAGACCCAACTGATATATCTACAACACTACTCCTAAGGCTCAGGGATTTCTTCTAAAGAAGGACAAGAACAGACATTTGCTGTGGGGTTGTGTCTCTGAGAAATATCAGAGAAGGGCTGGAGAGATGGCTCAGAGGTTAAGAGCACTGGCTGCTCTTCCAGAGGTCCTGAGTTCAATTCCCAGCAACCACATGGTGGGACACAACCATCTATAATGAGATCTGGTGCCCTCTTCTGGCCTGCAGAACACTGTATACATAATAAATAATAATAAATTAAAAAAATAAAAGAAATATCAGAGAAATACCCCCATAAGTCTCACCAACATGGCTGCCTAAACAAGATCTGAACAAAGATGACCCAATAGACATGCTAACAAGGAAGGGGAAACTCAGGAGGCCTCAACTCTATACAAACGACTCCAGGCAACCAAGGAATGCCGAGAGCAGAAATGTTCTTCCCCAGGGAATTGGCTACCCAATTCCAAATGGCCAGACCTGAAAACACACATAAAAGTAACATTACAGGACTGGAGAGGGCCCAGCAGTTAAGGCACTGGCCAGAGGACTGAGTTCAATCCCCAGCACCCACATGGCAGCTCACAACTGTCTGCAACTCCAAAATCTGACACCCTCACACAGACAGACATGCAGGCAAAACATCAATGCACATAAAATATATAAATCTTTTTTTTTTTTTTAAAAAGTAACATTATACAGACTGAGCAGGTTTTATTTATATTTTTAGGAATACATACACACACACATGCACATACCAACAATTAGACAAAGATGTCATAAATTTGAGAGACAGCAAGAAGTGTACACAGGAGGGGTTAGAGGGAGAATGGGAAAGAGCAAATGTTATATTATAATCTCAAAAAATTATCATAAAAACCTGTGGACTAAGACGGCTCAAGCAGTAAAGTCCTGCTGTGGCAGCTGAGGGCCTGATTTGGATGTCTGGTGCCCAGGCACGGGGGCTGGAGAGATGGCTCTGCAGTTAAGTGCACTTGTTCTTGCAGGGGACCTGGGTTTGGTTCCCAGCACCCACATGGTGACTCACAACTGTCTGTAACTCCAGGTCCAGAGGATCCACTGCCCTCTTTTCGCCTCTTCAGGCACCAGGCACACACATGATACAGACATGCATGCAGGCAAGACACCCATACACATACAATTTCAAAACTTAATTAATACAAAACTTTAAAAAGAAAAGAATGAAAATACAAGCCAGGCAGAGTGGTGTACACTTGTACTCTGAGTGCTCAGAGACTGAGGCGGGAGGACTGGCTCACATCTAAAGACAGTCTGAGCTACATAAGACTTTCTTTCTCTCAAAAAAAGAATGAGAACACAGCTGGGCAGAGGGATGCATGCCTGCTGCAGCCCCCAAACTTGCACTATGGCAAGTTCAGAAAGACAGCCTGGTCTACATAGTAAGCTCTAGAACAACCATCAGAACTACATGTCAAGATGGTCTCTCAAAGACCAAAAATGAGCAGGAAGCATTTTAGTTCCTGCCCAGAGCCCTGTTCCCTTCTAGGGAATTCAGTAAGTTATTCTTCAACAAAAACAAAACACAGAAAAACATTTGTGGGGCTGTGTTTTGAGGTAGGTTTTCACACTGTAGCTCAGACTGGCCTCAAATGTTCAACAGTGCTTTTGTGCTTCTGAGTGCTGGGAAAATGCATTTAGAGAGTGAGAGATTACACAGGAAAGATGGAGAGAGAAAAGGTTCTTCTAATCTGGCTAATTAAAAAGCAGGGTGCAACAGGCACTGGGGAGGCAGAGGCAGGTGGAGCTCCGTGAGTTCGAGGCCAGCCTTGTCTACAGAGCTAGTTCCAGGATAGCCAGAACTACACAGTGAGACCCTGTCTCAAAAACCAAAACAAAACAAAAAAGCAAGGTGTCAACAAGTTTTACAATAAGCTTAAATATGCTTTATAGCTAATGCATTTGTATACAGTTTAAAGAATGCACATATATAAAAAATATTAAATTCTAGTAAATTTGTAACTAATTTAAAATATTTAAAGGGATTTAATTTATTATTATTAATGAATATTAGAAAAATTACCAAAAAACTGTAATTATTAGCCAGGTCCTGGTGGCACATGCCTACAGTCCCAGTACTCATAGACAGGAGGATCAGGAGTTCAAGGCCATCCTCAGCTGTGTGTTGAGTATAAGGCCTGCCTGGGTGATATGAGATCCTGGTTCAAAAACTAAAACAAATCCCAACAAATTATGTGTATTAGGAATGCCCAGAGTAAATGAGGCATTCACATATAAGGAAGTATGGACAGTCTTTTCTCCACATAAAAGTTACCTAAACATTAAAAAGCCAAACTAACAGGTGATATTATTGAAAGCTGTATCTGAGCTCTTTGGAGGAAGAGGAAGGACAAGGCTGGTAATAAGGAAAAACATCTAAAGCTATGTGTGGTGGCTCATTCCTGTAATCCCAGTACTTGGGAGGCTGTAGAAGAGATTACCAAGAAGTCAAGGCCATCCTGGCTACATAGTAAATTCTAAGCAGCCTACATAGTGAGTCCTAGGACAACCTGAGCTACAAACCAAAAAACCCAGCCAGGCATAGAGGTGCACACCTTTAATCCCAGCACTTGGAAGGCAGAAGGATCTCCATGAGTTTAAGAGCAGCCTGGTCTACATAGTGAGTTACAGAATAGCCAGAGCTACATAATAAGACCTTATCTCAAAAACAACCCCCAAAACAAAACAAAACAAAAAACCCACAAACAAACAAATAAAGAGTGG
Source organism: Peromyscus aztecus (assembly GCA_902168405.1). Lineage (NCBI taxonomy): Eukaryota > Metazoa > Chordata > Mammalia > Rodentia > Cricetidae > Peromyscus > Peromyscus aztecus. Next base: position 20,728 of record CABHPQ010164198.1, read on the forward strand.
GTATGCTGGAGAGATGGCAAGTAGTTAAGAATGCTGATTGATCTTGCAGAGGATCAGGGTTCAGTTCCCAGCACCCACACGATGGTAAAGTTGTCTGTAACTTCAGTTTCAGGGATCTGGTGCCTGTGGTGCCTTCCCAGGACTCCTGCACACCTCTAGTGTACCTACATACTTTTATGTATGCACACATACACATAAAATAAATCTTTAGAGAACAAACAAAATAAACAACAACTAAAAGGCAAGAAAGGAAAGGAAGGAAGGAGAACAATGGCCAGGCGTGGTGATATGTCTTTTTTAAAAAGTATGTCTTTAGTTTTACTTTTATGTATATTAGTATTTTGCCTGCATGCCTGTTATGCCACATGCACGGCTGGTGCTTGTGGAAGTCAGAGAGGATGAAAGATCTCCTGGAACTGGAGTTCAGATGGTTGTGAGCCACCATGTGGGTGCTAGGAGTCAACCCCAGGTCCTCCTTAAGAGTACCACTGAGCCATCTCTCCAGCCCTGGCCTGGCACACACCTTTAATTACAGCTCTTGGGAGGCAGAGGGAGAGGCAGTTGTAGGTAGATCACTGAGTTCAAGGCCAGCTTGGTCTATATATCAAGTTTCAGCCCAGCTAGGGTGACACCATGAGACCCTGTCTGAGGTAAAATAAAACAAATAAAAAAGGGGCTGGAGAGATGGCTCAGTGGTTAGGAGCACTGGATGCTTGATGTGGGATGTCCTTCTGTACACTATGAGTATGTGTTACTCCCACTGGTTAATAAATAAAGCTGCTTTGGCCTATGGCAAGGCAGGATAAGAGTCAGGCGAGAAATCCAAGCAGAGCCAGAGGGAGAAGAAGAGTTGAGTCAGGGACAGACACCATCCAGCTGCCCAAGGAGCAAGATGCCAGCAGACTGGTAACACCATGGCCACGTGGCAATACATAGATTAATAGAACTGGGTTACTATAAGTTGTAGGAGCTAGTTAGTAATAGGCCTGAGCAATAGGCCAAACAGTTTGTAATTAATATCAAGCCTCTAAATGATTATTTACAAGCAGCCGCAGGACAGGCAGGACAGAAAAAAGCCTCTGTTTACAGCTGCTCTTCCAGAGGACCCAAGTTTGATTGCTACAACCCATATGGAACTGAACAACTGTATATAACTCCAGTCCCAGAGGATCCAACACCCTCCTATGGCCTCTGAGGACACTAGTAGAAAGTGTGTAAATATACATGTAGGCAAAATACCCATACATGTAAATAAATAATTTTTTTAAAGGATTTATTTACTTATTATGTATACAGTAATGTATCCCTGCAGGCCAGAAGAGGGAGCCAGATCTCATTACAGATGGTTGTGAGCCACCATGTGGATGCTGGGAATTGAACTCAGGACCTCTGGCAGAACAGCCAGTGTTCTTAAGCTCTGAGCCATCTCTCCAGCCCCAATAAATAATTTTTTTAAAAAGAAAAGCATAAAGATAAAAAAATGGACTTCCAAATTTCTTGTAAAAATAACTGGATGGGAAGGTTAGGGCAAACTTTTAGGTATTGGATAGAGTTCAGCTTTGTACTGCTGAGTGTCAGGTACCTATAATATTAGCAGAAATGTTAAGGAGGTAGTTGGAAATAGTCATGATCAAAGAGCTCTAGATAGGAATTAGAAGTTCTTCAAGGAGAGCCAAGTTGTGAGTGGATCTAGAAAACAGCATATAGTAATAGGAGCTGGGAACCACCAACAGATGTCCAGGCAAACCCTACAGAGAGCCTCGGTGGCTGACCAGAGATAACCTCACATCTGCACAGGACTGAGCTGGGCTACACTACACAGAGGAAAAGAAAATAGGCCAGAGACAGAAAAATCCCTGTGTTACAGTCACTTTCATTTTAATGATGTAATCAGGAGAGAGAAATCTAGTCATTTCTGACTGGTATCTGTTGGTGCTCATGGAATATTCCTAGCCACAGTGACCTTGGAATCAGCTTGAACCCTCCTTCTGAAAACAGAACAATACACCTAGATGTCACTGAGCAGTAACCACAACACAGATGAATGATCATCACTGAGGAAGCTTGTACCTGGACTTGGGCGAGATCTTCCACCAGAGGGCTCTGCTGTTGAATCTGTTTACTTAGCAGAGATGTGTCAGCTGAACAAGAGAATACTTAAAAAATCTCAGCTGAGGGCCAGTAAGAGTGTTCAGTGGGTAAAAGCACATACCACCAAGTCAAACGTGGGTTTAATCCCTGGGCTTCATATGGGGGAAGGAGAAAAAAGTCTTCCATAAGTTATCCTCTGATCTCAATATGTGAATACACACATATACCATCAAATAATGTTTTATTAAAACTCCCAATTGATAGTACATTTTGGGCTCTCTTCAGCAGTATTCTGTTTATATATCAGTAGTCTGATATAACAAAGACTGTCCTGCATGGTCCTTATTATAGGGAGGACACAGGACCTGGTTTCTCTTGACTCCTGCTGGGGCAGGCTTGGGTTTACCCTTATTTCAGGGTTGTTACACACTGCTGTACTGTAATAAAGCTATAGGTTGTATCACCTTCATTTGGTGTATGGTCAGTTGGAAGTCCTGGAGTTCTGTGGTTACCAAACCCTGTTAACCGCCACTGCTAGTGCTACTTATATACCTGCTGTGGGATATTCCTTTACACTGTGTGAATATATGTCACTGTGATTGATTTAATAAAGAAGCTGACTGGCCTACAGCTAGGCAGGATAAGGTTAGGTAGGAGAACCAGATTAAGAGAATGCTGGGAAGAAGAAGGAGGAAGAATCTTAAGAATTTCAAGGAGACACAGAGAGATAGATGAACTTCCCGTACTGAGAAAAGGTGCCGAGCCACGTGGCAGAGCATAGATAAGAAATAAGGGTTAATTTAAAATGTAAGAGTTAGCTAGTAACAAGCTGAGCTATTGGCCGAACATTTATAATTTAGAATAAGTTTCTGTGTGGTTATTTGGGAACTGGCTGGGGGGAAAGAAAAGTCCACCTACATATGGCATTCCAACATGGGATCAGAATTTCCACACAAGATCTAACAAAGCTTAAAAAAAGATTCTAAGTACACAAAAAACGGAGCCAAATGCAGCTTCCTGATAACCGCCTTTTCTTGGGTAGGCCCAATACTAGCAACAAACAGCAGCATGGCTCCTTTAAGAGGAGGCTTCCTTGGCTCAGTGCTATTGGCAAACACAGGCACGGCTCTTTTAAGAGGCCCTGCTACAGAACGCTTAAATGGGGTTTATGAGCAGTGAGCAGTACACTACTCGGTGACAATGTGTACCCAACAACTTCCCAGAGCTGGGGCAGTAAACATGGCTCCCACCAGCACCTCCACGGCTAAGCTCTCAGGGAACCACGGGGAGGAGCCAGCTGCCATCCACTACGTTGGGCAGTGCCTGCAGCTGACAGCAGTTTAAGATTCATCTCATGTGATCAAAGAACAATACAGATGCTTGGTAAAGACAGATCCAGATGTAAACAGGTAACAGTGTGTTTAAAAATATACATAGGCTTGGGAGACAAAAGAGAAAAGGTATATACAGTCACAGATTAAAAAAAGTTTAAAAATAATAAAGTCAAGTCCTTAAAAAAGGAGTAAAGTAAACTAAACAATAATAATAAGCCACATAAAGATGGGAAATACAAAGAGAGCCTGGATTATGTATGTTATTTTGCTGTCTTTAGATTTTCTGATTGTTAATGAAGGAATAACAGCTGCTAAGACACACTGGATTAAACCAATCTATATATTTTAAAAATGTCTTGACTTCAAAATGGAAGTCAAATGATATGTTACTTTGGGGAAGAATGCTGTGGGATGGTCTGTATGTCAAATGTGTTGCTCTGATTGGTTAATAAATAAAACACTGATTGGCCAGTAGCCAGGCAGGAAGTATAGGCGGGACAAGCAGAGAAGAGAATTCTGGGAAGTGGAAGGCTGAGGCAGAGAGACAATGCCAGCCGCCACCATGACAAGTGAGATGTAAGGTACCAGTAAGCCACGAGGCACGTGGCAAAGTACAGACTAATGGAAATGGGTTAATTTAAGATATAAGAACAGTTAACAAGAAGCCTGAGCCATTAGGTCAAACAGTTTAAATAATATAAGCATCTGTGTGTTTATTTTGGCTGACTTGTGTACAATGTACAGTCTATACTTGTATTAATGCAGATAAGTATGTTACCTTTAAAAGTTTATATATTTTCAGAGTAAGGGGACCAGATACCAATAAAAATGGATGGCCCAGGTGATCCAGCATCTAAAACAGCTTCAAGGCTGTTGGCTGAGATGATCCAGCCTCAGAGAATACTCCAGTCAAGTCTTAACAATTACCCTGATTTTCTCAAGGTTCCCCCAAAGATACCAGAGTCCACAAACAACAGGAAGTAGTCTAGATAACGACGACCACATTTCCAAGAGATGGGGCATGGATGAGTTTTGGTCATTCAATGGATTATGAATGTTTGTCATTGTTTGGGGGGGGGGTGGTTACAAGTTGCTATTGGTCATAGTATGACTAAAAAAAAAAAAAAAGCTAGACAGAGGAGTTAAATTCAAAGTTCTTTCTAAAAGAAAAAAAGGGGGGTATGATATAGGAATGATAGGAAAAAGGGTAGATTACTGAATCTACTTTAATCCAAAAAAAATCTCAAAATATTTTACATTGGTATGGATTTTGGTTTATTGATACAAATTTAAAGTTATTTTTGCTATACTATATATATGTTCTACTCTTGTTTGGGGTATTATGCTTATGCATCTCATTTAAAATGTAATATATAATTGGAAATTACAAGTTAGTAGTTAGTCATCTATAATAGTCATGTTAGGCATGTTTTCAAGGTCATATAGAGATATATTTAGATAGACAGATGGTCTTCAAACAGTTCAAAGACACACAGAATAAGGCATTTAATATGTTTAATAACCCAAGGCTTTTCATGACAGTGAGACATGTCTGCTCCTGACAGCACCAATTTGCTTCAAAAGAGGATAATGGGCAATGAATAAACTCTGTATGGAGTTTGCTTTCTTTATGGCAAAAGCTAGCCATTTGGGCAAAAAAAAACTGCCCTTGCCTCAACTGCTGACAGTTTACTGTCCAAACTGGACCAGCAGGACACAAAAGAAAGCGACAGCCAAACTTTGCCAAGACAAGGTAGGACAGTCCTTCAAAATCCCCTGCTTCTCAAAAATGTCTGTCAGATATCCTAGGCCTATAGACCAAAGATGTATGCCCCAACATTACAGAAGAACTTTGGGTAACTGTCCAGGGAGCCAGATGTCCCTGTCATTAGGTAACATTATACCCTTCTGGGGTCTTTGATGGAGTTAAAGACTAAATAATTAGACTAAGAGTTTTCCTTAGTTATGATAAAAAGGTAAATCAGGTATAAAACTTTAGACTCACAAAGATAAGATAAATAATAGAGTGTATTATCTAAATTTGCCAAATACAAATGGTCTGGATATTGTAACTGTAATTCTTATTTGAATTTGTTTTTGTTATATGTTATTTTACTATGCTAAAATTAAAATCTTCCTTTTTTATTTAGACAAAAAGAGGGAAATGCTGTGGAAAAATCCTTCTGTACATGTGAAAATGTGTTGCTCTCATCGTTAATAAAAAGCTGACAGGCCAATAGCTAGGCAGGATTTTCTGGGCAGAGAGAACACTGGAAAGAAGAAGGGCAGAGTCTGGGGAGTCGTGAGCCAGATGCAGAAGAAGCAACTTGGGAAGTTCATAGATGAGGTCAACAAGCCTCAAGACAGCACACAGATGAATAGAAATAGGTTAATTTAAGTTACAAGAGCTAGCTAAAAATAAGCCTAAGCTATCAGCCAAACATTTATAATTAATAATAAGTCTCTGTGTGGTTACATGGGAGTGACTGCTGGTACACAGAGAAACTCCACCTAAGTATACCTTCCAAAGGAAGCCAAGGCAGAACATGGGGCTGTTTAGTACAGTGGAAAAGCAGAGTTTAGAATCAGGTAAATCATAGTTATGGCTTCTCTCTAATTCATGTTATGACCTCTGGAACTCACTATGTAGACCAGGCTGGTCTCCAACTCACAGAAATCCACCTGTCTCTGTCTCCTGATCTAATTCTTAATTCCCTTGTCTAAAACAACTGAGTTTATATTACCTACCTTGAATGGCCCTTGTGAAGATTCAAAAGGCCACCTACACCTACACACACACACACACAGCTGGTAGGACAAACCTGGGAAAGTTTAGTGATAAATAAATGCAAGGTCTTGAAAAGCATAAACAGGAGAACAAAAGCAACTTCAAAGACTAGGTTTTCACGAGAAAAGGGCACTATTAGAAATGTGATGACCCAGGAGAAATGGAAATCCTTAGAATGCGTACCTGGAGAAGGGCTGTCTGGCCAAAAACAGAACTTCTCATGGGCACTGCACAAGGACTTCTTGAGCTCAGCACATCGTTCCTTATCTGAAAGCCACAAGAGGTAGCAATTATTATACACTATACAGATTCAAAACCTGAGGAACTGAGAGTCTTTAAGAGAACAAACCTAACCACACATACATTTAAATAATTAAGATACCTTTAAAAAGATGGTAACAATGGTAATTACATCTTCTTAATACTTATCACAAAAAAGTTTCAAATTAAGATCCTTTGTTGGTACAAAGGAAGTATGTTGTGCAACATGGAAGGTAGGGCTTTCCAAAGCACGGGCCTTCCGAGTATCCTCTCTTTGCTCTGAAAGTCCAAATTTGTGATTAAAAGGTAAACATACTGCTGTCTATCTAGGAAGCACAAAAATCAAGGCCACTCCATAGCAGAACAACTGAGGCTGATGGGGGAAGGCTATCAAACTTCACCTTGTCACATGTAATACAGCACATTCTTTACTCAGACACTCACACAGATGGCCTAAGCGAGTTCCCTACCACTGGCTATGTTACCAGTCCGTGTGTCTTTGAATGTGGAGAAAAATGTGATCTGTAACTATACTTACATCTGCCAAAGTCAAACGCTGGTTGTAAACTGGCACAGAGGAAAGCCTGGCAGCTGGAGCACTTGAGCATATCACATTCAACTGTGACCCAGCCATATTTTGCGCAGATAAGCGGAGACAGCTCAGGGGGCTTCCCTGCCCATTTCAACGAGTATTCATGTTAAGAAAAACCATGTATATGAAGACCAAGCACAATTAAAACTTGAACACATTTTAAACAAATCTACTTTAATGAATACACTCATTAGAAGTAGACAGTAAAGACAATGGCCTATACAATTCTCAGCACTCAGGAGGCAGAAGTGGGTGGATCTCTGAATTCGAGGCCATCCTGGTCTACAGAGCTAGTTTCAGGACAGCCAGGGCTACACAGAGAAACCCTGTCTCAAAAACCAAAAAAGAAAATGGCAAAGCCTTTTAATTTTGTGTGTGTGTGTATGTGCTGTGTGCACGCATATGTGTACTTGTTTGCATGTGCAGGGGCACACATGTGTCCACTTTATATACAGAGGCAGAAGGCTCTCTGAGCCCATAGCTTGCCATTTCAGCTAGTCTGGCAGGGCTGGAGAGACGGCTCAGCAGTTAGGAGCACTTGCTGCTTTTGTAGAGGACTTGGGTTCAGTGTCCAATACTCACACAGTGGGTCAAAAACCATCTGTAGCTGGCGGTGGTGGCGCACGCTTTTAATCTCAGCACTCAGGAGGCAGAGCCAGGCGGATCTCTGTGAGTTCGAGGCCAGTCTGGGCTACCAAGTGAGTTCCAGGAAAGGCGCAAAGCTACACAGAGAAACCCTGTCTCGAAAAACCAAAAAAAAAAAAAAAAAAAAAAAAACCCATCTGTAACTCCAGTTCCAAGGGATCTTACATTCTCTGACCTCTGTGGACACCAGCCACATAAGTGATACACACAGTGCATAAACATTCATGTTGGCAGCCAGCTAGCTCCAGGGATCCTGTCTCTGCTTCCCACACGCTGGGGTTACCTGTGGGCTGCCCTGTCCACTCAGCTTTTATGTGGGTTCTGGGATCCGAACTCTGTTCCTCATGCTTATGCAGCAACTATCCTGTCCACCGAGTCTTCTTTCCAGTCTCTTTGTTTTTAGGGTAGAGTTCACTCTGTAGCCTGGGCTGGCCGCAAACTCCTGAGAATCCTTCTGCCTTACCTTTCCAATGCTAAGATTACAGGTGTGAGCCATCACTCCAGCCACCAAAGATCACTCTTATTAGAGATTCATTTATTTTACGTGTATGTTTTGCCTCCATGTATGTCTGTGCATCATGTGCATGCAGTGTCCACACAGGCCAGAAGAGGGTGATTATACCCTGTAACTGGTGTTATAGACAGTTGTGAACTGCCACGTGGGTCCTGGGAATCAAAAGCAGATCCTCTGGAAGAGTGGTAAGGGCTCTTTACCGCTGAACCATCTCTACAGCCTCGCGACCATTTTTAAAGCACAAACATATGCTTTTCAGGACACTGGGCACAAGTAATAAGCAGGGGAGAAAATTATGAACTTTTTGTCTAGAAAGACTCAAATGTTTACTTTATAGTATGCCTATTGTTCTAGCTACTAAAAAGGTTGGACAGAAAGACAATTTGGGCCCATGAGGACAGGACCATCCTGCACAACATAGTAAGAGCCTATCTTGAAAAAATTACATGTATTTAGGCTGGGCAGTGGTGGCGCACGCCTTTAATCCCAGCACTCAGGAGGCAGAGGCAGGTGGATCTCTGAGTTTGAGGACAGTCTGGTCTACAGAGGGAGTTCCAGGACAGCCAGGGCTACACAGAGAAACCTTGTCTCCAAAAATGTTTAAAAAAAAAAAAAAAAAAAGTGTGGGTGTGTCTTGTTTGTGTGTCTGTTAAAGCTAAGCATGGTGGTGCACACCCTTAATTCCAGCATCTGGAAGGTAGAGGCAGGAAGGTCTCTGTGAGTCTGAGGCCAGCCTGGTCTACAAAAGGAGTTCCAGGCCGGGCGGCGGTGCGCACGCCTTTAATCCCAGCACTTGGGAGGCAGAGGCAGGTGGATCTCTGTGAGTTCGAGGCCAGCCTGGTCTACAGAGTGAGATCCAGGACAGGCACCAAAACTACACAGAGAAACCCTGTCTCAAAACAAAACAAAACAAAAAAACCCCCAAAATAAATAAATAAATAAAGGAGTTCCAGGACAGACAGGGCTACCTAACAGAGAGAGACCCTATCTCAAACAAACAAAAAGATTCATTTTGTTATTTTTAATTATGTGTTCGTGTGTGGGTTAGTACATGGGTGTGTACATACATATGAGTGGTAGTTACAAGCAACTGTGAGCTGTCTGAGCAGCAAGTACTCTACCACTGAGAGCCAATTATTCTTCTCTCTGTATCTGTTCAGCCACCGAGAATCCATCTTTAAAACACACAACACAAAGCTTCTTTTATTGGGGGGGGGGGGGGGACAGACGGACAGAATACAGACGCCACCTGCTTTCATTTAAGCTGAAATATGAGGGCCTGAGAGTGCCGGTGAAAGCTCTGGCTCTAATGGACCTAAGACAAGGGACCATAAAGGCCCAAACGGCCCTTGCCTATGTCCCTAATGTACCACGTCCACCTTCCTTTCTAAGATTTATTTATTTATTATGTATACAATGTTCTGCTTGCATGTATGTCTGCAAGCCAGAAGAGGGCACCAGATCTCATTACAGATGGTTGTGAACCACCATGTGGTTGCTGGGAATTGAACTCAGGACCTCTGGAAGAGCAGTCAGTGTTCTTAACCTCTGAGCCATCTCTCCAGCCCCACCTTCCTTTCTAATACAGTGGGGAAACAGAAAAGAATCTTAGCTATTCTCTACCTCAAGTTTAATTATGATGGACTACATGTATAAATTAGTACTATAAATACATTATTTTTATGTAGGTGCCCATAGAGTCCAGAAAAGGGCATTGGATTCCCTGGAGCTGGAGTTGTAGGCAGTTGTGAGCCTCCAGTGTGGGTGCTGGGAACTGAACTTGGGTTTTCCGAAAGAGCATTAAGCACTTTTAACCACTGAGCCACCTCTCCAGCCCCACTTTTAATTTTCTTTTTTGACAGGGTCTTACTATATATCCCAGAATGGTCTCAAATGTGTGGTTTTCCTTCTCCAGTCTCCAAGTGCTGGGATTACAGGTGTACACTACCACACCCCATTTAGTACATGTGGTTTAAATAGTGGACAGCATCTCTCTCTCTCTCTCTCTCTCTCTCTCTCTCTCTGGTTTTTTGAGACAGGGCTTCTCTTTGTTGCCCTGGCTGTCTTGTAACTTGCTCTATAGACCAGATCTCAAACACAGAGATCTGCCTGCCTCTGCCTCCTGAGTGCTGGGATTAAAGGCATGCACCACCACCACCACAGAGCAGCAGATAACATGTTTAATTATGTATCTAGGAAAGTGTCCTTAAACATTTATTGATCCTGAATAGCAAAAATCTCATTGCTTATATTTTACCTTAAGAGATTTTATTTTGCTGGGCATGGTGGTGCACACCACCACTCTGGAGACAGAGGCAGATGAATCTCTGAGTTTGAAGCCAGCCTGGTCTACAGAGTAAGTTCCAGGACAGCCAGGGTTATACAGAGAAACCCTGTATTGAAAAACCAGGAAAAAAAAAGGGGGGGGGTATTTTAGGGCTAGAGAGAGAACTCAGCAGTTAAGAGTGCTCCTCTTACAGAGGACTAGAGTTTGATTTCCAACAATCACATGGCAGCTGACAACAGCCTGTAACTCTAGCTCCAGGGGATCTGATGTCATCTTCCTGCCCCTGTGAACACCCACATTCACATGCACATACCCAGACACATATACACACACAGAGACACGCAAAATTAAAAAAAAAAAAAAAAAGAAGCTAGAGATAATGAAAACTTCTGCAAAAGCAGAGTGGGCAGCTTGAGGGCAGCTCTAGTCTGCTTTCTGGTACTCATACTTCTGGGTAATCCTGTCCTGAACATGAGCTGGTCTGGTACCTTGTCTTAATAATCAGATATGGCCTTTCCAGCGGTGATGACCTCCCTGCGAGAACATGCCTCTTGTAAAGGATCACCTTTATCCCTCTCCAGAAGAGGAGAAGAGGAAACACAAGAAAAAGCGCGGGGTGCAGAGCCCCAATTCCTACTTTATGGATGTGAAGTGCCCAGGATGCTGTAAGATCACCACGGTCTTTTGCCATGCACAAACGGTGTGTGTTAGCTGCTCCACTGTCCTCTGTCAGCCTGCGGGTGGAAAAGCATGGCTGACAGAGGATGCTCCTTCAGGAGCAAGCAGCACTAAAGAACACCTGAGTCAAGATGAGTGGGAACCATGCCAATAGACACATTTTGGATATTGAAAAAAAATAAAATAAAATCAGAATATGGTAAAAGGGATGGGCTGTCTTCTGAGATTAAGTCACAAAAATGAGTGTGAGGCCAGTGAGATGGCTCAGTGGGTAAAAGTGTTTGCTGCTAACCCTAATAATCTGAGTTTTCTCTCTGGGACTCACATGATGGAAGGAGAAGATATTCCCACAAGTTGTCCTCTGACCTCCAAATGTACACCATGGCATGCAGACATTTACATACACAGGTCTCTACACACTAAATAAGTACACATAATAAAAAGTTAATTTTAACAAGAACATTTAATGCCAGGCCTGACGGCCTACACCTTTAATCCTAGTACTTGGGAGGCAGAGCCACGAAGATCTCTGTGAGTTCAAGCCAGCCTGGTCTATAAAGTAAGTTCTAGGACAGCCAGAGCCACATAGTAAGACCCTATCTCAAAAACAAAACAAAACATTTAATAAGAAAATCATCTGGCTTTCATCTTGTTGTTTCACCTGTTCACTGTGATGAAAGCCAGCTTCTAAGTTGTGAACTGTTTCAATACAGTCCCACGTAATAAGGCACCAAGGGAGGTTTCTTCCCATTGGACAGCACAGCCTGCAGCCCTCAGTGGGAATAGTAACAAGAAAGTGAACCTGCTAATAATCATAAGAGAACTTGGACCCGGGGCCTCTCCTATCTCTCTTGCATTGGATGCCCTTCAATGGTGCCTCTAAGGAAACCTGAACCTCTGCTACACTGCTTAGCACAGTGGTACACATTTGTAATTCCCACATCAGAGAGGCAAAAGCAGGAAGATCATGAGTTCAAAGCCAGCCAGGGCTATGTAACAAGTTCCGTGTCCACCTGGGCCATATAGGAAAAAACCTGCCTGGAAAAAACCAAATTGGGCTAGAGAGCTAACTCAGTAGCTAAGAATACCTACAGCTGCTCTTCTAGGGACCCAAGTTCAGTTCCTAGCACACACATCAGGTGCTCACAACTGCCTGTAACTCCTACTCTAGATCTGATGCCTTCTTCTGGCCTCCTTGGGATTCTCCCCGCCCATGGCATACACACGAGTAGATACATAAATTTAAAAACAAAACAAAACAAAAAAAGAAAAACAAAATAAAACTAAAACTAGTCTGAGTCTGGATTTATAGTCCACAGAGTTTATGTGATAATAGTTGTTTAAAGCCACTAAATGTTAGAGCAATTTGTCATGCAACAGTGACTAATACACACCAGGGACCAGAAACTGTCAAGACAGTAGTACGCTTTCCATCAGATCACAGTCCTGGCTCCTCCACTCGCTAGCAGGATGTTCTGTCCTGGTCGGGTAACTACTCTCATAACTACTCTTCTGGCTTTGTTGTGTTTGTTTGTTCTTTTCTGTCATCTATAAATTGAGTATAACAAGGCTGGGACTACAGCTCAGTGGAGTGTTTGCCTGGCATACACGAGGCCCTAGGTTCGATTCCCACTCAAAACCAGTATGGCAGTAAAAGTACTTACGTCCACAGGACTGAGTTAAAGATCATGGGTGAGAACACACGTGAAAACATACTACACAGACATGTCAGTAGCTATCCTCTCAGGATTTCGTTTTTGTATTGTTCTTCTGTAAAGAGAAAAGGTCAGCTGGGCACAGTGGCTCCCATTTATCATCCCAGCATTTGGGACCAGACAGAAGAACTATGAAGCTGATCTTGGGAGGCAAGTTCCAAACCCTGTCTCAAAAACAAAACAAACAAATCAAAAGATCTGGTTTATCCCTCAACTGATCATTTAAGCAATAACGTATTGCTGTGGGATATCTTTCTGTATGCTGTGAATATGTGTTCCTCTGATTGGTTGATAAATAAAGCTGTTTGGCCTATGGCAAGTCAGCTTAGAGGCAGGCGGGAAATCCAAACAGATATACGGAGAGGAGAAAGGAGAGGGGAGATACTCGAGCCAGCCACCCAAGAAGCAACATGTAATGGGACACAAGTAAAGCCAGGGAACATGTGGCCATACATAGATTAATAGTTATGGGTTAATTTAAGATATAAGAGCTAGCTAGCAAGAGGCCTGCCATAGACCATACAGTTCATAATTAATATAAGCCTCTGTGTGTTTACTTGGGTCTGAGCAGCTGCGGGACTAGGCAGGACACAGGAAAACTTCTAGCTACTTTCATAGAAAAGTTCTTACCAACACTGATTTTTTGGTTTAAAAGATCAGAATAAGGGCTGGAGAGATGGCTCAGCAGTTAAGAGCAGTGGTTGCTCTTCCAGAGGGTTCCAGTTCAATTTCCAGCATGTGGTGGGTAACAACCATCTGTAACTCCATTCCAGGGGATCTGATGCCCTCTTCTGGACTCTGTGGGCGCTGCACACACGTGATTCACTTACAGGCAAAACACTCAAACACATAAAGTAAGAACAAAAGATCAGAGTAAACAGAATAGGACTCCAGAGTAACAATTCTGCAGCATGTTTCCCCTTACATGAACTGAAAAGGATATAGAAAAGGTTTCCACTCTGTGAAAGAAGGCCTCTTTGCTTGTAGATTCCAATGGTGGCTGTTCTGCTTGAGGTGATCCATTGACTGACTGGAATGTGGCAGATGTGTCCTTTCTGAAACCAAGTAGTAGGAGTGTTAGTGACCTTCTCTGTATTATTTGGTTTAAATCTACACATATCACAGATCAAACCCAAACTAGATTTTAAGTTTCTAAAAATCATTTCAACTGTCTGTCACCCTTTCAGTCAGTCCATTTCTGTTTCTCCATAATACTTATTAAATAGACTCTAAACTCTTCAATCTGGCAGTCACAATTCTTGACAGTTTAGCCAGACTCTCCTAGCTCATTCACAGTTCTCAAATAATATTTTGAATAGCCCTAGTAAATATAAAATAAGGCTTTCAAGGATTCAGGTATTGAATAATAATACAATTTAAACCGCCGCAGAGAAAATTTTCTTTTTCTTTCTTTTTCTTTTTTGAGACAGGGTTTCTCTGTGTAACAGGCCTAGCTGTCCTGGAACTCACTTTGTAGACCAGGCTGGCCTTGAACTCACAGAGATCCACCTGCCTCTGCCTCCTGAGTGCTGGAATTAAAGACAAGCGCCACCACACCCAGCTCTTTTTCTTTTTTTGAGACAGAGTTCACTCTATAACCCAGGCTGGCCTGGAATTCATAGCAATCCTCCTGCTTCAGCCTCTCAAGTGTTGGGATTAATACTGTGTATACACATGCATGTGTGTGTATGTGTGATATATACGTGAATGAATGTTCCTGGGCACATGTATGGGGGTCAAAGAACAACTTTGTGGAGTCAGATCTTTTCTTCCACTTTTATGTGGGTTCAGGGCTTGAATTCAGGTCACCAGGCTTATATAGCAAGCACCTTTACCTGATAAGTCATTCTGCTGGCCCAGAAATTTAACTCTCCATATGAGAAAGAATAACTTAGATATTGCTATCTATATGGACCCTTGTTCTCCCTATCTCAATTAGGATATTCAAGTCAAAGATAAGATCTATTTTAAGAAAAAACTTCAGAAAAATACAATTTAAATAAAACCAAACAGACCAGGCAGTGGTGGCGCATGCCTTTGATCCCAGTGCTCAGGAGGTAGAGATAGGGAGATCTCTGTGAGTTCAAGGCCAGCCTGGTCTACAGAAGGTCAGGGCTATACAAAGAAACCCTGTCTTGAAAAACAAAACAAAAAAAAAGAAAGAAAGAAAGAAAGAAGGAAGGAA
>CABHPQ010164199.1:531-55939 GCA_902168405.1 Peromyscus aztecus
AGAAGAAGAAGAAGAAGAAGAAGAAGAAAGAAAGAAAGAAAGAAAGAAAGAAAGAAAGAAAGAAAGAAAGAAAGAAGATGCAAAGTGTTAGCTCCTCAAGCTCCATTGAATCAGAATCTGACATTTTCATAAGGTTATATTTAATGTGGATGGGTAGAAATGGTTCAGAAATTTTATTATCAAGAATTATATAATTTTTAAATGCCACTGTTATTACTAAGGCTCATATATTTTTAAGAAAATGGGCCAGTCCAAAGAACTCAGCTTGAAAGGGAGCCAAGCAGGTAAGTGAAGGACACTGGCATCTCTGTAACAGAGAAAGCAAGGCTCCACTTTTTTCACGGGTGAGATGCAGATACCTGCCATAAATGCACACTTGATGTTACTCACTTTAAATCTCTGCTCTTCTCTTTCTTTCTTTTTATCTTGTGCTTCTCTTTTTCAAAATCTTTGCCACATGCAAAGTAGATAATATTTGGCATTGACTCTGTTTAATGAGGGTTAAGATATCATCCCAGGCACCTGTAGCATGCCATACATATCTTTCTAATAGATTTCATCTTAGAAAGTTAAATGGAGAGTAGAAAAAAGGGAATGTCAAAGAGGACCTCAAAAGATTCATTATAGGACACTGTGTAGATAATAAAGGCAATTAATGAAGTACACTATTGTGAGGCTGGATTTTAAACACTGCATTCTACTTTGGGCACTTCTAGAGAGGAGGCTAGAGAAGAATTTCTCAACCTCTGGGTCGTGACCCCCAAAGGCCATCAGAAAATACAAATATTTATACTACGATTCCTAACAATAGCACACTCATAGTTATGAAACAGCAGTGAAAATAATTTTATGGTTGTGGTCACCACCATGAGGGTCATCGCATTAGGAAGGTTGAGAACCACTGGGCTAGAGGAAGGCTGACATCTGCCATGACAACTATTACAAATTGAAT
This sequence comes from Peromyscus aztecus, assembly GCA_902168405.1. NCBI lineage: Eukaryota > Metazoa > Chordata > Mammalia > Rodentia > Cricetidae > Peromyscus > Peromyscus aztecus. The sequence goes on from CABHPQ010164199.1 coordinate 1,484, forward strand.
ACCTACTGTGTGCTGTGCACAACACTGGGTTTTTTATTTTTGTAGGTTGTTGTCCCTTTTAATCTATGTTTATAAAGAGTCCTATTTTATAAGAAGCTGAAGTTATAAAATATGCCCATGGTCATGGTGCTAGAGAAAAGGGATGCTGAGCCTGGTACTGACATCAGATGGGTGGCAAAGCTTCCTCCTGAGAGAATACAAGAAAGTTACATTTGAACATCTGATTTTTGATACCATGAGAGCATGTAGGATAGAGTCAGAGACTAGGATTTGAAAAAGACTTTGTCTTCATAATTAATTTCTATATGTCCTAGCATTTCACACTTCAAATTAGTGATGTAAGTAGAACATTCTTTAAGTCTGACCCTTGATGTTTTTACTTGAAAACTAAATCAAAATGCTGATCACCTTCATTGTACTAAATTTTGGCTTGCTAGGTTACAAATAGCTTTAGCATGAATCTGACACATAAAGGGTACTGGACTCTGACCTCAAAGAAAATGTCCGTTTACTTATATGGAGAGACAGGAATTCCTGTGTGAATAAAGGTTATCCTGAAGACCAAACCATATACTCTTACTTTATGTTTTTTACAGCAGACTCGATAGGACAGAAATCTTTGAAGATATCTTAGACTTTATGCAATAAGAAAGAATAGAATATTAGTTATCCTTTCTGATAATGTTTTAGGAAAATTGCCATTTTGCCAATTTCTATCAATAAGATGTCTTTAAATTTAGAACATATGGGCTATAGGATGATATAATAATAACATATGTAATATTAATATGTATCACAATAATAGCCCTTTTATCCTTCTTCTGTTCTAGTAGTTGCAATGCGAAAGGCTGGAACACGTGATGGCACACAGCCCAACCCTTTGGGAGCACAGATGTTTTACTGCTAATAGGAGTGATTTTTAAAAATGTCTGTGCCAAAATAAGAGTTTTTTTTTACAAATATGTAATATTAATGCATCTGTTCTAAGGATGTTATGTAATTCTTTCCAGTTCTATGTTAGCATGAAGGCACAGAAGATTTACATTTATAGGGGGAGTTGGGCTAGATCCAAGAATCTAGGAGCACGGGTTTGGTGTGAGCTATGGTTTAAAGGGGAGCCTTCACAACTGTAGAAGGCATTTGAACAGGTTAGTTCAGTAGTTCAGTTTGCTGGAGAAACGGGGACAAAAGAAAAGTTGTGTGAGCTGTAGGGACAATTACTGGGTTTATTGGATATGATAATCCACACTTAGCTTCTAGGACAAGACTGGGCATAGTGTGGTGAGATCATAAGGAGAGGTTGTCTTTATGGAAGCTAGCACATACTAAGCTTTCATTACTATTACAAAAAATGACTAGCGTAGCCTCAGTTACACACAGCAGTTATAGGTAAAATTCAGGTCAACTCAACTATTAGACTTGGCCGTAGAAGCCACTATCTTCCCCCTGGTTTCTGTTTAATTGTTAGGAACTGGGATTTCACATTAGGTCAGGGGAAGTGCTTACATCTCAGTTTTGGATACCTTTAAAAAATGGGATCCTGGGGCTGGGAAGATGGAACAGTGGGTCATGTGCTAGCTATGCAAATGTATGGACTAGAGTTAGCATTTTCAGAACCCACGTAAAAGCCAAGTGGGCTTGGTAAACTGCTCATAATGCCAGCATGCTGAAGGCAGAAATGAGGAGTCTTGGAGTAAGCTGGCTAGCTTATCCAGCCAAAGCAGTGAACTCTGGGTTCAGGGAGAGACCCTGCCTCAGTGTAGAGGATGGAAAGTGATCTAGGACCAGCCAGGCAGTGAGCTATGGGTTCAGGAATAGACCCTGCCTCAATAAGATGAGATCTAGTGATCTAGAGGATGCTTGATGTCAACCTCAAGCCTCCATGTACATGAGTAACATGCATATGTGTCACTACACACATCTGCACTCACACATGCACACAACACACACTTATGAAAAGTAACAAAAATGGGGTCCTGATATTTGTGACAGATCCTTTCAGATATCCTAAATGCCTGCCAAGAATTGTTTTTTTTTTCTTTTCTTTTCAGAGTTCTAAAAGCTCCAAGAATTTGAAAACCAATGTCTAGAGCATGATGGGAAATTTGATAACTAGACCAATGTGCAGTGGGTAATGTGCCCTAAAGATCAGTCACATGTTACATCAGGCTGTGGTTGCCACTTCTGTTCTTAATCAAAATGTTTCTGCTTTAAAGGTCAGTGGTGGTCTTCACTGGAGTCTGATACAGTATCTTGAGGGAAAATGATAAATAGCACATGAACTTTTTCATCTTTAGGTAATTATGGCTTAAGTCTTATTGTTTATGTGCAGCAACATGGGTGAAATTGTGTCTTCTCAGCAGCTGGTTTTGGATTTTTTTTTAAGTAAGGGAAGATTGCCTTTGTGGAGGAAGAACATGCAGCCAGCTGTAGGGTAGGAGAAAGTGTGGGGCTGAGGCAAGATTTCCTGCAGAGGAAAGAAGTGAGTCCACGCTTATTTGAATTAGCAGCTGGAGTCCAGACAAAGAGCCAAGGAGAACTGAGTGGTGATGCTGGATAAAGAAATGAGAAAGAGAAAGAAATCTGCTGGTTACTCAGAAGAATCTGGACATGAAAAAATTTCTTGTGGAAATTTTGCAAGATAAATGCTGTGGGGTCTGAGGTGCAAGCATCCTGTTACACACACAGTAAACTTCCACAGAACTTTCCCTGCTCCCCAACACTCATGATTACTGTTGACTCTTTGGAGAATGCAGACAAGCATGTGTCTGCCCTAACAGGGCGTCAGGAAAAAACAGAGCCCCTGTGGGAGGAAGCCGACATATGGCATACACAAGTGGTGCCTGCTAATTATGGAAAAATGAGAGAGCACGAGGGAGTGAAAGGAAGCGAAGAAACCTTCCAGATTTCTCCCACCCCAAGATAGCTATTGTTAATGTGTTGATGTCTTCTCTGTCTCGTTCCAGATTATTGTGTACATTTGTGTCATCCTATTATACTTTTCTCAAAAGAGAATGGGATCCATGCGTTGGACCCCACTTTGTAATTGCTTTCATTTGTTAGGCAATAGGTTGAACTATGTCTCTGGCTATAGGGCATCATGGGTAGAAGTCAGTAGAATATTCAAATGAGAAGCCCTGATTTCCAATCATTGTTGTTATAGTTAGCGGTATGATAAATATCCCAAGAATCAAATATTAAACAGCTATCTATTTTTTGAGATAAGTTTTCCTTCCTCCCTTCTGTTCATTTATCTATTTGTTCATCTAAAAATTATAGCTGTCTGGATAGCTATGTCAAAATAGCATTGACTGGGTACATAAAGCATTTTTTTTTTTTTGGAGACAGGGGTTCTCTGTGTAACAGCCCAGACTGTCCTGGAACTCACTTTGTAGATCAGGCTGGCCTCGAACTCACAGAGATCTGCCTGCCTCTGTCTCCTGAGTGCTAAGATTAGAGGCATGCACCACCACTGCCCAGCCAATAAATACTTATAACTCTCAATTCTAGAGGTTAGGGAATCTCCAGGAACCCAATGATTTGTTTTCTGGCTTCTGGGGTACTCTTATTCTTACATAAGGGAGAAGTCACAAAGCTCATAGTGGGATCTCAGTCTTTCTTAACATACCTCAAATTAATTGTCTCCCCAAAGCCCTACTTCTACATTCTATCACATTTGTGTTAAGGCTTCATCATTTAGATTGTTGAGGGCACTCATACCTAGTTCCTAGCACATAATGCACGTTTCTGGGCACTATGTTCTGGTGAGAGTTTAGCGGTACAGAGCTATTCCCCTTGATGTGAAAGATACAGACATACATCAATCACAGAAATAATTTAAAAGTAACTATTTAAAGAAGCACCATCCCAAGTGTATCAGTGCATTTTTGCTGCTATAACACAGGACCTGAAGTAGGCTAACTTTTATATTTTAATGAGTTTAGCTCACAGTTCTAAGGATTTCTAAAGATATCACTTCTGGAACTAGCACAGGCATCATCAGTTCAACTCTGGAGACGATCTGGTGTGGGAGGAAAGGTTTCCAGACTGGAAGTCAGAGTGTAATTTAGCTATCGGCTTTGTTTTACACTAACTTGTTCTCACAAAAACTTACTCAGGATCCCACAAGAAATGGATAAGTTTTGTATGAAGTCAGTGCTTTTACTATTCAAATAATCTCACAGAAAGTCTTGCCTATTAAATGATCTGCCAACTTCTACATCACAACTATAGAGACCAAACTTCTAACACATAGATCCTTGGACAAACCATTATCAAGAAGATACAGGGGTCCATGGAAACTTAGAGTAAAGGAATTTGGTTAATTTAGAGAAATCATGTAAGACTTCATAGAGTTGGTCAGGTTTTGGTCAACTTCACACAAGCTGTAGTCATCTTGAAGAGAGAACACCAGCTGAAAAATTGTCTCCATCTTGAGGGCAAGTCTGTAGGGCATTTTCTTGATTGCTGGTTGATGAAGGAGGGACCAGCCCAGTGTGGGCAGTTCCACTTCTGGGCAGGTAGTCCTAGGTTGAATAAGAAAGCTGGTTGAGCAAGCCATGTAAAGCAGGCTAATAGGCAGCCAGCATTCCTCTGTGATCTCTGCTTTAGTTCCTGCCTCCAGGTTCCTGCTTGAATTCCAACTGTGACTTCCATCGGTGATGAATTATGACATGGACATGTAAGGAAATAAACCCTTTCCTCCCCAGTCTCTTTTATTCAGTGTTTTATCACAGAGGCAGAAAGCAAATTAGACAGTGAGAAATGGCTACTTGGGCTGGGATGAGAATGACTAGGAAATAACATGGTGAGGTGGGAAGTGAGAAGGAACAGTAGAGGCAGAGGCTCCAGGGATGGAAAAAATAACCAAGAGCAGAGGACTAAATAAGACATGGGAATATATGTATTCAGGAGGTTGGAAAGGGTTGCCAGTTCAAAGGCTAAAGTATTTCCAGTCCTTAATACAACTGAAATCACAATTAATAAGCATTATGTCACATTGAGTCATATTATGCTTTCAATACTCCATCAAGCATTACATCACTCTAACATACATATTTAAATAGAGGGATATGGATATGGTGTTGAGAAGGTGAAGTCAACCTGGAAAAGAAATCTGTGAAATCATGATGAATAGTATTTCAACTATGTTTACAACTCTTTTTTGACAGCCCCTGCTTGAGCTCTGGTCTGGGTTGTATTTCAAGGAGATACCTACTTTAGCAGTGGAACACAGCCACTGAGTACTTTGTTGAATAGCAGTTTCCTCAGAGACTGAGGCATTCCATCCCTCAGGCAAGCTACTTAAGACAGAAACCAAACAACACACAACTATAGAGACCAAACTTCTAAAACAGCTCCAGGGAGTCCTCGAAACTGACAAGATTCACTAGGCTCCTCTCTCCCCTTGGAAGTAACTCTCAGATAAGACAAGCTGCAAAGAAGACTCAAAAGCCTGAAGAAAGCAGAGACCAAGTTGCCTAGAAGGTGATGCTCAACCAACTCAGCCCTCTGGAAAGGACACTCTCCTGCCTGTTGAGCTGTCTGCAGGTTGTGCTGTGTACTCTGGGTCCCAATTTTTGTGAGCTGATACACATGCTGGGGTGGATTTTTGGTGATGCAGCTGCTTTTGAGTCATTTCTGCTCCTTCTAGAAACCCCACACCCATATTCCTGTAAGTAACCCCAATAAAACTTGCTAGTTCACTAAGTTGGACTTTGGTAGTAATGATACTTTGGTCTGTTTTGGGCTCCCTATCTGGCCAAGGTGAGTAGTAGTAGTGTATGTGTTGTATCTCCCCAGGAAAAGACTTTTGCACAACATACCTACATGGCCAGAGTCATACTGAGTTGACTATCTAAGGTCCTTTTTACCTATCACTGAGCTTGGGCTCTGTGTTTTCTTCGTCAGTGAAGAAAAAAATGAAAAGCATCTACAGATTAGAACAATCTGGACTAAAAGTGAGAATACCATCACTTGGTTGATGGAACTCTGATATTCCCAGAGAAGATTCAGAAGTCAAACAGTATTTAGTGTTCACGAAAGCTCCTGTTTTTATTATTACTGTTTCATTGCCATTCTTATGTTGTTGTTGCTATTGTAGTGGTGGAGCTGCCAGGCTCTCGTGTGCCAGGCAAGTGCTCTTCTGCAGCAGCCCTCTTGTTCTTAGTTGTTGCTATTTGTCGACAAAGCTGATAAGGCTTCTAAGAAAAATATTCACTAATCAGATGTGGTCTTTGGTACCACTTTGTACCCCCTAACTCTTATAGCCCTCTTCTGTGAATTGCACAATGGTTGGCCCATAGCAGGTGTTTAGCCTCACGATAGTACACCTTGACTGTGTGACTTAAGAAGAGGTTAACTCCTTGCCCCCTTACCCTTACAGGTACATACAGGTCACTGTAAGGTATGCCTGGCCAGGATGGTGGTGGTTGTGGTGGTGATGGTGGTAGTGTCCAGGCTACAAGTCAGCTTTTCCCAGGCTACAAATCAACTTTGCTTGCCAGGTACAACCAAGAAGACCAGACACATATTTTGGCTTCTCTTGTATTTTCTCTGGTATAGAACATTACTATTGGTTGCTTATCTTGTCTCTTCATCTTCTAATTTTTTTTTTTCAAAAAAAGTGAAAAAAAAAAACCTTAAAATTCACTGTGATGGTTTGAATGATAACGGCCCCCGGAGGCTCATTTATTTGAATACTTATCCCTAGTTGTAGACGTGTTTAAGAAGGCTCTGGAGGGATGGCCTTTTGGAGGAGGTGATTCATTGGTAGTAGGCTTTGAGGTTTCAAAAAACCCCTGCCATTTCCATTGTGCTCTCTGTCTCGTGCTTGTGGATCAGATGTAAGCTCTCTGCTACTGCCATGGTGATCACGGCCTTTAACCCACTGGAACCATAATCCCTAAATTAAAGCTTTCTTTTTTTTTTGGTTTTTCGAGACAGGGTTTCTCTGTGTAGCTTTGCACCTTTCCTGGAACTCGCTTGGTAGCCCAGGCTGGCCTCGAACTCACAGAGATCCGCCTGCCTCTGCCTCCCGAGTGCTGGGATTAAAGGCGTGCGCCACCACCGCCTGGCAAATTAAAGCTTTCTTTTGCAAATTTCATTGTTCATGGTGTTTTATCACAACAACAGAAAGGAAACTAATACAGCCATCTCATTTAAAAAATTCGTTTTCCCAATATTTTCTCTGATATTGATTTCATAATGATGGCAACTTTTTTTTTTATCATTTTACACAACTGAGATCTTATTTCTACAAGGAAGCTAGTGAATCTGATCCATCTTTGATCATGATAGACAGATTACCCTATGTCTCTGATCTTTTCTCATATAATGCAATCCCACTATGCTAGGAGGGTAGCTGTTCCTTGATATTTGCAAGGGATTAGTTCCTGGTCTGTGGATGCTCAAGTCCCTATACAAAATGGCACAAAATATGCATCTCACCCATGTATGCCCTCCTATATAATTTAAATAATCTCTAAATTACTTACTAAACCAAAGGCAATCTAAAACATTGAATGTTATACAAATGGTTGTCATACTGTATTGCTTAGAGAACCATGACAAGAAATAGTCTACACATGTCCAGTACAGATGCATTAAAAAAAATCTATTTGATCTCTGGTAGATAGACTCTGAAGATGCACACTCCAAAGACATGCATGAATAAACTTTTCGACTTTACTTTGGGGACACTCTCCATGCCTTTCTCTTTACTCCTGTTTTAGAAGGACCTAAATTTCCAGCTCTTTAGGCTTGCAGAAGGACTTAGTGGGAACCGTCTAAGATGAACGCATTTAGATTTTGAAATTGGTTTCTTTTTAAATGTGTTTTTAATTGCTACAGGATTTAGTAGGGGAACAAAGAAAGTGGTTGAGTAGGAAGGTTCTCTCTTCACACCAGTGAGCCAGGGGAAAATGTCAACAGCAACTGAACAAAATGCTGCGCTCTATTGGATGGATTTGCTTTTGTTCCTCAAATGTCTTTCTTAAGCATACAATCAGTTTGCCCAGTATCGGTCCTATTTTGGCCAGCTGTTAAATAGAGGTTGGCACCATTTTTTTTTAAACAGTTGTTCAAGAAAACAAAAATAGGCAGATCTTTGTGTTTCGAAAATGAGGAATTTGTCTAAAAAATTCTAGACATTTGGAATTCCATGCAACTTATCCGACCCATGGATTTCTTTCATGCTCTTTGATGCTATTTGAATTATGCTTTAATTCTTTAGGTTGCCTTTGCTCCTGTCTTCATAATACTGTCCTTCCCACTTAGAAGGAACAGGATCTTTTTCTTCTAAAAGTCTGTTTTCCAGTCGACTAAATGAGATTCTCCTGCCACAATGCTCTAAGCTTTGTTGGGAATAAAAACAAACAAAGAATAAAAGAAAAATAACTCCAGCAAGCATTACTCCAAGCAGAGTGAGGGCTGATGCAAGACACAAATTGAAAGTGAGACCGAAGGTGGTCAGGGCATACAAAAAGAGTGCCACAATGTCACCATTTCACTGCTCAAAGCCCCTTTTTCTGGAAATTGATACTGTGGTATAAACACCACCTGAAGTTTTAATATCATAAGCTGAGCATGACTTTCTTGCTTATCAGAGTGGCTTGGCAAGTTCAACTTTGTTTCCCATGGTCAGTCCCAGTAGTCCTGGTGGTCCTGCGTCAGGTCCAAAGTCAAGTATGCTCCATGGTTCTTCAGGCTGGGGCCAGGCCCAAGGGGGAGTGGCTACCAGGAGCACATTCTTTCCATAGAGGGGTCAGCAACTCCTGGAGCTCCTATGCAGAACTGGCATGTTGCCACTTTCTCTAAGGGCCTTCTCACCTTGATGGACCGTATTGAGCTACCCAGTCAAAGCCAAGACCAGAGAGTATGAAGGAAAGGAAAATAGGCCTTCCCTGTGGTGGGTAAGGAATGAAAAATGCATTGGAGAAGATGCGGGGGATTGTAAGAGTCAGAATATGAGGATGTCTGCTGTGAAACCATCTCTCATGAATAAGACTGAACAATGCAGCATCAATAGACATACCAACACAGAAGGGGGAAGTTTTCACAGGGTACCATGCCTAGACAAAGAATTACAGGCAACTAATGACTGCAGAGAGAGGGAGAATTAGCCTCTCTCAGGGATGGACCCACTAATTTGTTATCGAATACAAAGAGCTCAGCCTTGAAACACAAAGAACAAAAACCAATTCTGAAGGTTGCGTTTTTACACGGATGCACGCATATACATACATACAAGTATGTATATGTAACAATAATAATCCAAAAAACAGGCTACTATTGTTAGAATGCGGTGGCATGGAAGGAGTTGGTGGGAGGGGACTTAGAAGGGACTGGAGGGAGGAAGGGGGAGAGATGATCTAATGATATTTTAATTAAAATTGTAAAAACAATGAAATTTAAAAAATAATAGAAGTTCTATCTTGATTTGAAGCCATGGCTATAGTTGCAACTTTTAAATTTGTAAAATGTGGCTTGGATCACATAGGCAGAGAGAAATTTATACTTATAAACAGCTAATCAGAGGCCCATGATCAGTAATTGCCCATGGTGTTTATTTATTGTTCAGTTGACAAGCGAGAGTTGTATATATTTGTTATGAACAGCGTAGCATTTCTTGTCTGTAATTTGTGTTTATGAACATTATCCAACGGTTACATTGGGAGAAGCTGTGTGAGGATAAACATTTCTGTAGAGCTAATGTTATTTCAAAACAAAAAGATAAAAAGAAATCTTGGCGGACCTTTCTTCAAAATTGACGTAGCATTGGGCCATCTCTAACCTCCTTGAAAATCACTGTGGGTGTGCTTAGAATTTCTGTGAAGAGACTTCCTGCTTGATTATCATAGCTTGATGTAAGTACATGTCCTGAAATGTGTAAATCAAACTAATTACATTTTATTTACACTCTTATCAGATTTTGAGGTGAGAACACCTAAAATCTTCTCGATGAGCAATATAAAAGCATTCAATATGTGGTTGCTGACTAGAGTCTTCATGGTGTACGATGGAATTCATCTTACGAGTCTCGTGTCACTGAATTTTTATAATCTTTCATCAGTACTTCTCCCCTCCATCTCTGGTAACTTACATTCTGCCCTCTGCTCCTCTGAATTTATCATGATGTCTTTTAGGTGTATTTAAATTGTCACGAGTGGGAAGACTCTCATTTTAAAAGGCTGCTCATTGTCTCATGAGGTATATGTACTGCATCTTCTTTATCTAGTAGCTTGTTTATGGATAGTTGAATTAAATTCGCTGTTGTAGATTCTGCTGTAAAATACATGGGAGGGCAGATATCTCATTGACATACTGACCTCATTTCCTTCAATAGATGGCCAGTAGTGAGACTGATGGAGCATGTGGTCTATGAACTACCCTGTTAAAAACTGAAAATTAGCCTAGTGTGGTGGCACACACCTTTAATCCCAGCAATTGGAAGGCAGAGGCAGGCAGATCTCTATGAGTTTGAGACCAGCCCGGTCTACAGAGTGAGTTCCAGGACAACCAAAGCTACCCGAGAAACCTTGCCTCGAACTGCCCCCTCAAAAAAAAAAGAAAGAAAGAAAGAAAAGAAAAGAAAACCGGAAAAAACCCCTGAAAATTAATTTACTAATCTTCATGAAATTATACTATTACCATATCAAATAGCCTAAGCATGAGCCTGAAAATTTCCATTTCTTTTCAGTCTCTTGAATATTGTACTCTAGTCTATTTGAGGAGTATTTGAGCAAATGAATGACACCAAAAGTATCTTAATTGTATTCCTCTGTCCACCCATTTTCTCCCGAGAACATTTCATATGACTCTGAGTATAGAGGTACATAAAATATTTATAGATACTGAACATGTACTACTAATAGCTTATAAATTAATTTACTTTTTCAAGTTGGCATATATATCACTTTATCATTTATTAAAGATTAAGATAAATTTGTATAGTGATGTTCTGGGTGTTCTCGTTTATTCTTATACAAATAATTAAATTTTGGCTAATTATTTGATACTGTAAGACATCATCCTCAATGTCTTTCATAGTCAACTGATATTTTGATTTTGTAATTGTCAATGTTAACATTATTAGCGTTATTACCATTATACCATTTCACGTTAATGTGTAGTACAGAATGGCAGAAACACAGTTAGGACAACCTCGGCAGTTGTTGGGAAGTCTCATCCTAATCTCAAGCCAAAATTCATTTAATTGGATTTTTCATGAAACCCAAGTCAGCAACTCAAACAGTGATTTTTAAAAATCAGGCATTCTGGGTATGATTGATAATTACCTGTTTTGTCTGTTTTGAGATTGTAATTCAATTACAACGTTTCTCCTGTCCCTTTCCTTCCTCCAAAAGGAAGCCATATGCCCCTCCCTGTTCTCCTTCAAATTCATAACCTCTTTTGTCATCATTATTGCATGTATATATGTATTTGTATATACATATATTCTAATATATAACCTGTTGATTCCGTTTCCAGGACTGAAAACATATCTGGCACTAGACAACAAATTAGTGTGCTCTTCCCTAGGGAAGGCCACTTCTCCTGCTCTCAGCTTTACTTAGTAGCCTATAGTTCTTTGTGTGGGGTTGAGGCCTCGTGAGCGTTTCCTTGTCCAGGGTGACATGTTCATTGGTGTTCTCCTTGTTCAGCTCACATATGTGTGGTCATGTTGTTGAGATTTTATGAGTGTAGTTTCCAATGTTATTAGGAGACACAATCTCACAGCAAAGTCCAGGACCCTCTGGCTCTTACAATCTTTCTGCTTCCTCTTCTACAACGTTCTCTGAGCCTTAGGTGTGGGAGTATTTTGTATATGTATCAATTGGGAATGGGTTCCACAATCATGGTTATTTGAGAAGAATCTACAACCACTAATTTATTAAACTAGCGTAATCTCCAACAATCTATGAACATTTGCCCTCACACTCACAGGTAAGTGTAGTCTCCACCCCTCACTAAGGACACTTCTGTTTGTAACAATCAGAGACAACCACAGAAAACCACAACCAATCAATATGAAGAGTGATGATTGGTTTTATCCTCCAGTAGCACGCATAACACCTTTCGAATCATGAATGCTAGCCAATAGGGATGAAGCTCCCAGGTCAGTACCAACTTGATGCCAAGTGCTCTTTGACTCCAATATTTAGCGTCTTTAGCAATAGGATCTTACCATCAAGTTCTGGAGGTTAACTAAGAGCTAGGACAATACCCTATGTTTGGGGTTCAAGGGACCCCACTGACCAACAGCCCCCAAACAGACAACCCATCCCTGGTGCTAGACTTTTTATTTGATAGCCTATGGTGTTTAAGAAGGTCTTTGTCTCTCCTCCCCATTATGTTAAAATTAAATTAAAACTCCTATTATATATGTCTGTGTTTTAGGAAGCTTGTACGATAGTAGCTCTCCACATGACCTTTTCAAAGGCCTTGGATGTTAGTTATTCTTGCCCATATGACCTCCTTGACTCTTGCCATCCCATTTTCTACTCTACTCATTTGTCTTGCTCCATCATTCCCAATTCCCTCTTTACACCACCTGTGTTCTATCCCTCTTCCCTTGAAAGCACTGACCACACTACGACCTCTTGCATGTTCCCTGGCCTCTGTGGCTATTCATTCCAATTCAAGCACGTATATCCAAAAGTTCATCTGCATATGAGAAAGAACATACAATGCCTGGTTTTGTACCACCTGTAAGCAATGGGTGGTGTTTACAGTTTCAATGCTTGGAAAGAAAAAAAAAAGAGACAGAATTTGTTTTTTTGCGACATATGAAATTTAAATTTCAGTTCCTTAGAAAGCTTTATCAAAATCTAGCCCCCTTCATCTGTCTACTTATTCTCTGTCTGTTGTGAGGCTCAGTTGCAGACTTGAGGCACAGAGATTGTATGAAGGTGAAAGTATTTACTGTATCATTACTTTGCCCTCTTCTGGACTAAACAATTTCCTGATATATAAAATGCCGCACACCTATGAGGTTCTTCAAAGGTTCAAAGCCTAACATTTCTGCAACAACGTGAGATAGAAAAGTGAACATGGATGATATGCCTATTTGGCTCCTTGGGTCTAAAACTGTCTGGAAACACAGATGGATCCTCACCTCTCCCTTAACACTCTCCATACACTGCAGCTCAGTTCTGCCACAAATTTCAACAACGGAAATAAAATTACCTTGCTTCTGTTACAGAGGTGAAGCTCACAGCCTGCTCCTAGATTCATCTTAATACTGGATGGAATGAAGCACCCATCAGCTCCACTGCTTATTGAACATACCTCCACACATATCTTACCTCAAATGTTGAATAATGCCCCAAATCATCTCCCAAACCTGCGGTGGATAACAGTTCAAATTTCATAATGTTTTATGCCAGATATTTTTTTGTGTGCCTATGGTTTTTTCAGCACTTAAAATTTCCCCTGTAAGCTTGGATTTTTTTTTTTTTCATTTTGTTTTTATAAAAACAAATGTCATCCCACAAGGGAGACAGCTCTTGTTATAAACACATGTATGGAGGACTGTAAAACTTAATGAAATTCACAACCGAACATTATAATAAAATGGCCTCGGGACAGAAACAATCTAATCAGCCTCCAGTGAGTCCCAGATGATCAGCTACAATTGTACACAGGTGGCTGAGGGCACAGGGCTGTTGGCATCTTGCCTCACAACACACAGGGGACGTGAGTTTTATGACCCAATTCTGCATGTTCTGTCCTGCTTTACTGTTGCATATTTTTGTCAGACCTTCTCTGGCAATGTAGCTGCACAGAAATCATGGTCTGCAAATCCTCCTCATTAGGAGAATTTAGCAAATATTTTACTGCCTCAATAAGGAAATAAGTCTTTGCAAAGCAACATCTAGATGAGGCAAGACCCAAGCTTTGGGGGTTTACATCTTTGAATAGGAAAACAAAGGACCAGGGCATGCCATTGTGTGTGTATGTGTGTGTGTGTGTGTGTGTGTGTGTGTGTGTGTGCAGGAATATGTGTATATGAGTACACATGAGAGTAGAAACATGAGGTTAACTTTGGGTGTTCTTGTTGTCCTTTCTCAGGCACCATCTACCTTGTTGTTTGTTTTTGTAGACTCTTTCATTGGTCTTGAGTAAAAGCATTAGGTCAGGCTGGCTAGCCAGTGAGTTCCAGGGAAGCCTCCTATTTTGCCAGCCCAGCACCTGGGTTATAAATGCGTGTCAGCACGCTCATAGATTCTATGTGGACTCGGAGGATCAACATCAGGTTTTCATGCTTGCCCAGTGAGCACCTTACTGATTGAGTCCTCTCCTCTAGTCTTGAAGCCTTCTCTTGTTGATTCTGTAGGGGAGCACAAAGTCCTACAGCTTTTGCTATGTGTTTTATTGAACAGTACAGAATCATGAGAAAAGTGGCCTTGACTTTTAGTTGATGAAATAAAAACACCTGAACAGCTTGAAGGGGCAATGATACAGAGACAGTTCCTCCACATGTTAACCCACATTAAACCCCGACTTCTTTCTCAAATAGCTGGCGCTAGAACATCACTGAATACAGATGAGAAGTGACTGTCCTCGACAGAAAGTCAGGTGAAGAGCAAAAAGAGGAAGTTCTCTTCTACCATGATGCCATGAGAGGGAAAGGCTCAAGATCATCAGTTTCACGAGAAAAATATGTCCAATTTAGAATAAATGTATAAATATTACTGCATTATTGTGTGAACAAATAAAGTACCTAAAAAAAATCAGACAATCAGAACTCCACTATGTCCAGCATCTGCTTCTAAAGACATCCTCAAATTTCTTCCTCTACCCCATATCCATCCTTCCCTTCTTCCACATACTTCCATTCACCCTTCCTTCCCCTTCCCCCTTCCCTTCATTCCCTCCTTTCTTTTTCTAATGTTAGATAGCAGTTATATAGCAGAGTGGTTGGTCAGGAGAAGACAGAGGAGCCCAAACTCTAGGGATTGGTGATGGTCTGCCTCATATGACTCCATGTTCTTGGAGACATGAAATTCCCATCTGTGACTCTGTCTCCTTCATTGAATGGAGGGGAAAATAGTCATACCAACATACAGTGTCACTATTGTGGTACAGCATGGAAATTCATGCAAAAAGTTTAGCACAGGACCTTGATATAGTAAGTGCTTAACTGATATCAGACATTATTAGTTACTTGGTCTACGAGTTCATACACCCACCCAGAACTCAATAGCTAAAAGCAATTCAGGGAGAAGAAATGCAGATGAGAACTAACGCTCATCTATTGACAGTGACTAATTATTCTTCTTTGTTAACTTATTTAAGTCTTATAATCTTGGGACAATAGATACACTCTCCACAGATGACATACAAATTCTAAACAGACAATAGCCCAGAAAGTACCCATGAGCTATCTGTTGGTGAAGCTAGCGACAGCCATTTGCAAATGTAAGTGTGGGAGGGAGACCTGCAGATGTAGATCTAATTTTGCCTGCATATCTTACTAATGATGAGATTTCAGGTGATTTAACTTCCTTGCATTTCATCTTCCTCTTGCAAGAAGTGTATAACAATAAAAACTACCTAACAAAGGGACCAAAACATTAATTGAACTATTAAGACAAGTGGAAGTTCAGAGAAATGCAAAGACAGTGATCTGTGACCTCGGTCACTGAGGGGGAACACCTATATGGACCTGTGAGTCTGCTTATTATAGCACTGATGGTGTTGCTCACCCACCCTTGGTCACTACTGGAGAGTGAGCTATGGGATAGTGGCTACACCAGCTCTGTTGATGGTGTGTGCTCTCTGTTCCTGGAGCCAAAGCTTAAATATACATCAAACACATAAGAAATACAATGTGTTTGCCAAAGCCAAGGAGTATGTTTTTGTATTAAAACTATAATATTAAATGTGTTTTTAATTGAAGGAATAAAAAGTAAAAAAGTATAATATGTTATACCTTACTTTGTTCATAAAACTTTACTTTTGAACATAACTTGTAGAAATGATACTTAGTGAAGTACTCCGATTGTCCTCTTTAGCTCTTTAAGGAAAAAGAAGGGCCATGAAAACAAGAAATTATTATGGACAGCCTGGTGTCTGCCTACTGTCATAGTAAGACCATCATCATGCTAGTACCTCCTCACTTCCTTCTATGTGCAGGTCTATATCAAGACCTTCTGGGCAAAATTCATCTAATCCCCTCTCAGAATGCACCACGAACACTTTCATTTTTATTTTCTAAAGGGAGGAAAGAAAGGATGCTTAAAAAGAGTCTTGTTCTAGGCCAACAGCAGAAATGGCTAAGAATAAGGCTGGGACACTCAGTCTAACCTCAAAGAGACATCCTTGTTCCAGCCTCTCTATTTTACCCTTTCAGTAGAAATATTTACCGAAAGTCTCGCATTATGTGAGTTCATATTTTGAAAAATAAAAAGATGATACAATGTTAGGTTTTTGTATTAAATGTTTTTGTATTAAAACTATAATATTAAATGTGTTAGAGAATAAGTGCTCTGTGTGTTCAGTTACTGTATGAATGTTTACATTTTTGGCTTGATTGGAATAAATCAATGAACAACACATAGAGCAGCCTGTTCCTAAAGAATTATATAGACTAGAGAGAATAGATGGTGAGTTTAATAAGGAACAGTGGGGATTTGCAGAAAGCTCTAAGTGTGATAAGAGAAGACAGAGCATGGCATGGGGATGGATCAACACTGTCCAAAGGAGTGGCAGGAGGCATAATCAATATGGTGGTAGGAAGAGGATGTAGATAGAGGGAAAATGTTAGTAGACATTGTGGTTGTCTTGGAGAAGAGTGCTCCTGTCAGGGAACTGCTATAAGAAGGGTTTAAGAGAATTGAGAAAAGCAGCAAGGAGACTGGACCCAGCTGGGATGAGAACTCAGGGCACAGGAAG
This sequence comes from Peromyscus aztecus, assembly GCA_902168405.1. Lineage (NCBI taxonomy): Eukaryota > Metazoa > Chordata > Mammalia > Rodentia > Cricetidae > Peromyscus > Peromyscus aztecus. Next base: position 18,383 of record CABHPQ010164199.1, read on the forward strand.
TGAAGTCAGGGGTGTGCTGGGGAAGAAACAGGACCCTCAGGGCATTCTGGTCCTGGGCTCTTGGCTCAGACCTTGACTTATAGCTCCAACAGTCATGAGACACTATTTGTTCTTCCATCTGGGGTACACCAAGAGAGCCTCAATCATCCTTTCCAAAGTTGTGCATCCTTGGGAATAGAAGAGTTATGGCATAGTGGCAATGTCTCTCAACCCTTGAACATCAATCCTTGACAGGGGCAAGGTGATGCAGGTAGCTTCCAACCCATAATATCTGTCAGCAATGTAGATGCAGGAGCCAAAATGAATTTTGAAAAAAAACCCCAAAACTGAAAAGCACTCTTTGGGAGAAAGCCAAAGGCTAAACAAAGCAACCACCACTCTAATTCATATTAAATACATGTATTCAGTTCAATTCAATTTCACTTAGTGTAATGAAATTTGGGTTCAGAAATTGCCTGCCATCTGCTAGGCACCATGGGGAAGATAAAGGAATTTTATGACCATGGAGCAAAATCTCAGGTATTGCAAAGCCCAGAGGGAATAGAAGTATTCTGATCCAAGGCACCCACAATCCTGTGAAGAGCCAGATTCCAATATTAAGGCCTTTGTGGCATATAATGTTTTATAGTTATCCCACCTTCTATCATGGTGTGAGAACAGACAATTTGGAACAAATGGGCATAGTTGTATTTCAATAAAACTTTATTTATAAAACTGGTAGCCATCTTGATTTGGCCCATGGGAAGTGTTTTGGTAACATCTAAACCAGGAACCTGTATTATCATTGCTACAACAGCACTTCCTGTATACTGAATGTCCCTACTTCCAGCCAGCTACTCCTATCTCATAATAACAACATTATTATACTATAAATAGCATTATTTCCTTTATAGATGGAACTCCAGAAACCCTGTTTTAAAAGAGTTAACATGTTGTCAAGGTCACACAGCAATGAGGTTGCAGAATGGAGAAGCCAATCACAGAATGGGATTCCAAATGTTATACTCACAGCACACTGCACATCATGGAAGATTCAATATAGTTCAATAATGGATATCCAGTTCTCAGTCGAACAGAATGAGGTATTAGCCATTGAGTCATCTTCCAAGGACAATGCCCAGGTCGTCTCTGGGTCTGGAAAGCAGGTGTGTTTCCTCAGCTTTGCCTTGCTTGATAAATGTGTGAGCTCTCCTTTAGAGATGTCCAAGCTGCCTGTCTCACAGCTTCTGCATCCTTTTGGGAAAAACTCCGAGTCTTTATGAATGACACAAGGAGCTTTCAAGAGGCTATGGGAAGTGACATCAGCACACCCTGCCTCACATGGTATCCTGGCAAGTTCAAGGACAAGGTGAGAGGAGCGAAGTGCAAAAGCGCTGCTTGATCATTTGCGGACTCGGAACTTAGACAGAAGTGACAGGGCCAGCGCTGTGCCGTCCTCTCTCCATGCTCTGCACCTCCCCTACAGCTCTCCAATGCTGTCATCTCCTGAGCCCACAGAGAGAACTGCTAAGCTTAGTTCTGACTCAGAGCCTTTGCAGTTCTTGGTGGCTTTGCTTGGAACGGCCTGTGACCAGATGTCCTGGCTGATATCTCTCAGCTCAGTTCTAGTGTGTGTGTGTGTGTGTGTGTGTGTGTGTGTGTGAATGCACACACATACACACGTATGCATACATGTGGAAACTAGAGTTCAGCCTTGGGCGCCATCCTTCAGATGCCATACACCTTGGTTTTTAAGACAGTATCTCCCACTTTTGCCTGTAACTCACCAGTTTGGCTAGCTGACCAGTGAACCCACACTACCCAGTCTGGTTGTTACTTTTTAGGTGGGTTCTGAGGCTTGAACTGAGGCCCTCACGCATGCATGGCAAGTACTTTATCAACTGAACTATCTTCTCAGCCCAGTCTTCCTACCATTCAATCAGCTTCCTAGGACTCCCAGGCTAAACTGCTCACCACGGTCCTTTCTCTAGGACATTAACGTCTGCTCCTTTCACCATTGCAGGAGTCACTGTTCATCGATCTAACTTGTTTAGCATCTTACTCCTCTGACGAGACTGTAAACTCTGGGGAAGCCAAGAACGTATCTGTCCGTTTGCCACTGCCCCTGATACCTAGGATAGAAAGGACACTCACAAAATTGTTTGCTGAGTGAATACATGACCCACAGCAACAGCAAAAACTATCTATGGAGCACACACCATCTGCAAGGCACTGTACTGAGCCGTCCTTGGAATTCTGTCACTTAATCTGTTCAGTGACTGACTCCAAGTCATCAAGGAATGCTCATTGTCATCGGTGTTTAGGCTTGAGAAGGCTAAGAGCAATCCTGTGTGGCCACAGAAATAGAAACACTCTCTTCCAAGCATGTCTGTCTTATTAGGCAGTCACCCAGGCAGGATGTAAAAGTGGAAGACAGATTGCATTCCTCTTGTCCTGAAAGCTAATGAGAAACATTCTAACTGAAGGGCAGAGAGCCAGTAGCCTGAAGGTGCCTGGGAGCCAGTGCAGTCTCACTACCTGCTGCATGGTCACACAGTTGCCATCTGTGGCCCTTTCGAAGCAGTGTTCCAGGAGGGGCAGTGAGGAACTCCATCATGGATTTCTACGGAAGCCCAAGAGCATGCAGGGGCAAGGTCTCTCCTGGCACCCCTTCATGGAAAGGCAGCTGTGGTCACCGGTCTCTGCACACCTGCATGGAGGCTCTTGGGGAGAGAGTGTGAAGGCAAGACTGGAAATCTTAGTGGGAAGCCTTGGCCTGTGGCTTCCTGCCTCTATTAAGTTCACTTTGGGTGGGACCCTTGTCACTTCTGCCCTGTTTTGTGGGCTCTAGGAAAAAGTGACACTTTGCAAAGGCTTCTCTAGCTCAGACACTTCCATTCCCGCTTTTGGTCACTTGCTTTGAGTTTCTGGCTTTGATGTTGGGCTTGCTCAGCCAGCTGCGGGAGCGGGTGTGTGACCTGCAGCAAGCAGGAGAAAGGCTTTACGTTTGAACTGGCTAGTGATTGATTAACTCTTTCCACAGCTTCTCTGGCGCAAAATAGATGGCTTGGCCAAGCAGCCTCCAGATGGCCCCAGGATGCAGGTTCCCTTCTGGAGGTGCTTGGGTGGGGGTTGCTGTTGCTTTTAGCAAGCCAGATTTGACATGTGGCCACAGTCACATGCTAGCCCTAGGAGGAGGCCACTGCTTGGAATGCCAGTTGTGAGTTTGGGAATGGAGAGTTCATTCTCTGAGCAAGTTGTAATCACCGGATTGCTGGATTGCTGTGGTTCCCACATGGCAAACAAACTCATCCAAACAAAAAGATGAAAATAAACTAAGGTAAGAAATGTTTATAACTTCTCTTGGTCTTGCTTTTTCATTTATTTTCTATTTTGTAAGTTCCATCGTTAAATTCTCAAGCCATGACTAGAAGAGGGTAGAGGGGGAAGGGGGAAGGAAGGAAAGGAAGAAGGGAGGGAAAAGAAGAGGAGGGGAGGGGAAGGGAAGGAAGGAGGAAAGGGGAAAGAGGGAGAGGGGCTGGGTGGAGTCACTAGTTGAAAGGTCTGAAGTCTCAGTTCAGGATCAGGTGGGAGTGCAGAATTACTTGAGGATTCAAATTCTGAGAGGAGCAATCTCGGAGTGGTAGGAAGGTAACCAAAACGTTAAATACTTCTGAGTCATCTGGAGACAGTCCCTGGGAATTAACAACTCCGACACCCACAGACTATCTTTTTGGATCCTGATTTTGAGACAAGAACTGTGATGTCATCCAAGGATAATAGATTGGGAGCCCAGTAGCACAAATGTACATAGTCACCATGGGGTCCATGCTGACCATATCCAACGATACCCTGAAGTCGATGATCAGCTGGCAGACAGAATTTCCCATCTCTAAGAGCTAGGTCTGAAGGTGCTCTATGTCGATGGCCAGGCTTGAGATGCTGTCTGCCATCAGCACTTTGGCATGCTTGCATCTTTAGCATGTACTCTAGCTAACATGGAACCATTCCGTTCTTCTGCACCCAGTTTCCCATGACAAACATGCTTCTGAGATGGAGCATGTGTATTTGTTCTGTTTGGAGGTTTAATGTCTGAGGTTGTGTAAGGAGCCAGGACAGCTGCTGCCTCAGTCCCAACATTACACACAGGCTTCCCAATGGCTGCTGACTAACTCTCTCCATCTTAGCATCAATCACTGTAAACATGCTGAACCTGAGAGAGCTGCAGAATGGACTACATCAAGCTTCACATCCTCTCACTCCTTGTCAAAAGAGCAAGCAGCGTATGGGGAAAAATGTCTGATTAAAAATATAATGGTACATGCACCCTATCTTTCCACTTAAGCAAGTATTATTATTATTATGGCTGGGTTATTTCAATTTTCCCTCAGATTGTGTTTCAACTAATGTACTAACTAGAAAGGGGGGCAAATAGTAAATAATAGTTCAGGTATTTTAGCATATTTCTATCCTCATGAATGTGGGGGTGACAAGGTCATACTTTGTGAATATTGAAACATCAATTATCTTACATCAGCTTTGGAATTGACTTCTTTCTACCTCATTCTGGACTGTTGGAGCTTTTAGAGATGATTCAGATGTAAACAAGGGTGCTATTGCTGAAATGAATTCTCTGTGTGTCTTGGTTTACCAGCGATCGGGTGAGAAGAATGAGTCATGGTATCAACAACACCTATCCATCCATGTACATTTATTAAGTATCTATTGTGCCCAGGCACTGTGCATGTCTGCACCCAAATATGTATAATGGGGAGGAAGATGTTAACTAATCTTTAGTGATTCATGAGGCCAGTGGTGTAAAGTGTCCTGAGGAACAGCAAATATGGGCAAATAGTTGTGTTGGTGAGTACTAATTTTCAACTTGACAGGATCTAGAATCATCCAAGAGACACACTTCTGAATATTTCTGTCTGGGAGTGTCTAGATTGGGTTGAGATAGGAAGACCCATTGGGCATCACCTCAGGGTTAGGGTCCTGAACTGAACAAAAAGAGAGAGTAAGCTAAGAAAGATGAACACCAGCATCCATCTTTCTGCTTCCCTGCTACAGATACAGTGTGAGCATCTGCCTCAACCTCCTGACACTAGGGCTTCCTTGCCATGATGGAGGCCCCACAGACTGTGAGCCAAGATGAGATCCTCCTTCTTCGCTGGGATTGCTTTGGTCAGATATGTTATCAGAGCCTCAAGGCCAGGTACGTCATCACTTATATCACCAGAAGGCTCCCAGGAGAATGGATGGACTTGCACAGTAGCATTTGTTCATTGGTATGATGACTTGGTACAGCAGGCTTCATCTTGCCTATTTTAGGGCACCTTCTTACATCTTTTCCAATTACGAAAGCTGAGAAAGCCTGGGTAGTTGTAGCTGATGGTACATGGAAAGTTATATGAGAGCGTAGAGGAGGAAGTATCCTGGAAATTGTCACTCATGGTGACTTGTAGGATTAATGTCTGAACTCCCTAGAGCACACCAACAGACAGCATTGTGTCTTGTCACCATGCCTTCCTTGGTGGCTAGTGACGCTCTGCTGTGCTGACACCCCAGGCTTTGGACCCAGCAGATTATCAAGTTGTGCCTATAGGCTTCGTTTTCTATTTTCAGGTCTCCTTATTTCCATAGAATTAGCGTTTTTAAAGCTTGGTTTTTGTCATTTTCTCTAAATAAGAGGTGGATAACCATAATGACCAGCGTGTCCAAATGCTTTCAACAGGTCACATCAGTGTATGAGGCAGAGACATTGTGATGGCCAAGTTTGAATGCCAACTTTACTACATTAGGAAATACCCAGGGGTTGGAGGAATGACTCCACTGTTAAAGACTAATGTTCATAAACAAAGTGACAAGAAACACACAGCCTTTGGTTGTGACTGTGAGGAGGTTCCGAGAGAGGTTTAACCTGATGGAAGACCCACCTTCAATACAGGCAGCATTATGCATGGGCTGGGATCTGGGGTTGAGTAAAAAGGAGAAAGCAAGCTGGTACTGGCATTCCCTTTTCTCTGCTTCCTGATTGGTGCCCTAGACCAAGATGCTCCTGCCACAACAGACTGCATTCCTCTGAACCAGGAGCCCAAATAAATCCTCCCTCCGTATGCTTTCTCTCAGGTATCTAGTCATAATGCAGAGAAAAGTGGCTAATACAGTCATTAGGTCCCTATTTCCCAGGTAGAAAATGAAGGCCTAACAGAGTAAAGCAATGGACCTCAGTTTGTACAACTGCTTAGAAGGGAGCCACAGTTTAGACCCCAGTCCCAGAGCCTCAGAAGTACAGGGGCCAGAAGGCTAGATGCAGAGAAATGGATGGCCGTGAACTGAAGTGACCCATGGTCATGATGTCCCCAGCTGGTATTGACCAAATACATTGACAGGAATGATTGAGAACATAATACAAGAGCACATCCTAGAGTAGAAATCTGCCCGGCAAAAGTGTCTTGATGAATTAGATGGATTGGCAAGTGAGACCATGGTACTCTTGTGGAGCAGGCTCTGTGATCAGGAGCCTCTATACTCTAAGGTACTGCTCTCTGTGATTTTAGTACAGATTGAGTAGCCCCAATCTGAAAATCCCAGGCTTTCAATTTTCCAAACTCTGAAATGTTTTGTGTGTTGACGTGATATCACACATAGAAAACCCCACCGCTAGACCGAATAGGATGGTTCTCACTCTTAACACAAGCATGTGTTAAAAACACTGAAGTAAACTTAGATTCAAGGCTATGTATGGCGTCTATATAAATGGATTTTGCAATCAGACTTGCATCCCGTTTCTTCCAGATAGTTTTCACAGTGGCAGAAAAGTGACCACCATAGCAACCTGCACAGGTTTCCCCAGCAGTGAGAGCACTCAGGCCAGCTGGCTGCAGGTCATGCTTGATTCCAAAGCCCATGTTCTTTCTCACACTCTTGAGCTAAGGGCATTGTTCTTCCTGTCCTCAGAGTCAGTGCCAAACCAGGAACAGCCTCCTGTTTCACCACAGCAATTCTAGGGCACATTTGAAAAGAAGAGACCAGCACCGATTTCCCCACTTCCTGCTTCCTGTCTTCTCTTAGTCCCTTCAGCACACAGGATACCTCCTCCTTCTCATTCCCTTCTCAAGTGAAAGTTGCTGTCTCTTTCTTAACTCAGAACTGCAGGGATAAATTCCTGGGGAAGCCATGTGCTTTTTATTATTATGTTGTTTATTCATGTACTCGAAACACATTTATGTTGTTAGGCTATTTGTGGAATAAAACATTCAAATGAAAAAACAAACCAGTGAGTTTGGTAGCCTTCTTTGGGAAACAAAGGGAAGCCTCCTAGGGGGACATTAACTCTTCTTGTTTCACTTGCTAATTCTAAATTCCTGTCTGCCGCCCACCACCACGGCTTGAAATGGATCCCGGTGTCTCCATGTGAAAGTCATCAGGGATGAGACTTGAAGTTTGTTGTCACCATCAATAAGTAAACAAGTTACCCAGAGCTTACTGGAAATGCATGCCATGTGAACAAGGTCAGTGTCTACAGCCTCCCAGGATCAACTTTCAATGCGGCACTTCACTTTCAAGAAGGAAGAGGTATGTGAAGAACTGATAGGTCTTGAGGACTGTGAGCAGGTACTCTGCAGCCTTGCTCCTCCAGCTATGGTCCATGGAACAGCAGCCTTGGTACACCTGGGAACAAGTGGGGGAAAGAACAAGCTTAGCCTCCACCTCAATCCCGCCACACGGGAGGAAACTGCATGCTCTTAAGTTTCCTGGGAAAGTCTTCAGATGTCTTCTGATTTGAGAAGTACTGCTCTGCTAGACACTGAATTTAGACAATTTACACACATCAGGACATAGGTCTTACATCACCAGGGCCATATGTAACTTGGCCAGGCTCATCGCTAGTTGCAGGTTCGAGGCTGACACTTGAGCTAGTTTGCATCTTCTGAATTGAACTCTTTATCTACTCCCCCTCTCCCTGTACCTGCCTGAACTGTTTCCCAAAGGCTTAGTGTCAGTATATGACTCTGTGTGGGGCTAGGGTGGGGTGGGGTGGGGTGTATGTGTTCATTTGGGTGTATGCACCTGCATGCATGTATGCATATAGCTCAGAGGTCAACGTCCAACATCTTTCTCTACTGCTCTCTACATTTTGAGAGAGGGTCTTTCATGGAACTTTTGAATTTCATTTGTCCTGCTCATCCGGTTGGCAAACAAACCTGAGGTGTCTACTTATCTCTGAGGACCCAGATCTAGAGTTACAGCACAAACCACCACTCCCCAGCCTTTACATGGGGTTTGAATTCAATCAACCAATCTGCATCTATAATATAATAAGGAGTCAAAAATAGAGTTAAGCCTAAGTAAAATATTTTTATGCCCACTCACTTAGATTCTGGCATTTATATTCACAGGCCTTACCTCTATAGATGCTTAAGTCTGAAATCCCTTCTAAGAGCCTGAGGATTCTCCATAAAGTTGTCAGTCTCAGAGAATACACCAATAAAACACACATTTCCCCGCATGCCAATAAAACACACATTTCCCCATACTCTCACATAACATCGCTCATGTCAGATGTGTGATGACAACAGGGTAACATATAAATCAGTACAATTGTGGCACCATCTACTTGGGTCAGCATCAGATTCCATGGGCTAAGAACTCAATCCCCAAGACAGCTTCCATTTCAAATACTAATTATTCATTCCAGGTTGTTACCTTTGCTTCAGAACCACTGACTATAAACTCAAGGTCTCGATACCATACTTGGGCTGTGTCATTTGTCTGAAAGGTTACAATGTTCAAGAACACACTGATTAATGCTTACTGCTTTATCATTAAGGATGCAGCTCAAGAACAAGCAACTTGCAGAGATGCACATGACAGAATAGGTTGAGTTTCCATGCTGTCTTTGGGTACACCGCCTTCCAGGCACTGCCTGAGTTCAAGAACCCAGAAACTCGTCAAATCTCATTTGTTCACAGTTTTATAGCTTGAAACTACGGTCTCTCTGTCCTTTTTCATTTGTAAGTGAGTGGGGGTGAAAATCCCCACCCAAATCCTTAAGGATCACTGTGCCATTCTGGTGACTAGCCCTATCCTGAAGTCACCTAAAGGTCTCACCCTAAGTAACCTCACTAGGGTAAACTAAGGTTCTGAGGGAGGATTGCTAAGAATAACAGAAGGCATACCTACTTTCAGGCAACTGCAAAGGTTTTAGGAATTCTGTGTCAAGACGCACAAAGGCCAAATACATTTCTTATTATATTACGATATCTCTAATATTTCTTAAGCAAGGAGGACGTTGTGATAATCCTTTCTCATTCTGACAACTCAACTTCCAGATACCTAGGAAGTGATTATATATACTTGTCAAAACTAATGCGAAGGGAAGCAGATCTCACTCCCTGCCAGACTTTTTCTTTTTCCCAGGTGTATTAGTCCATTTTCTGTTACTACAATAGAATACCTGAGACTGATTAATTTATAAGGAACAGAAATTTGTTTCTCACAGTTCTGACACCTGGGAAGTTCAAGGTCAAGGGGTCTGTATCTGGCAACCACCTTCTTGTGGCTTCACTTCATGGTGGAAGGGCAAAGAGAGGGCAGGGGAAAAGGAGGAAGAAGTAGTTTTTATAAGAAACTCACTCAGGCAACAAGGAATCCAGGCCTCACAAAGCAGAACTGCTCTAGTCACCTGATATTACCCCTCCTCTCCTGCCCCTGCTTTCAAAAATCCTTACACTGAGAATTAAGTTTCCAATATTGGCTTTGGGGTGTACACATTCAAATCATAACACCCAGTTTGACTTAGAGTTGTGGAGTGGTGGAAGCCCGCACAGGGAGGGAGCTGAGCACAGAGCCTAGGTGGGTTTGCAGGCACACTCTTAGGAATGCCCCTGTACTCTGACCTAGTAGTTCTTTCTGTCTTCAGTTTGCCCTCAACTTGTAAACGAGGCAGCACATACTTTCAGGGGCTAAGTGTTGGCCTGGGGAACTCTAAGAGCAAGGGAAACAAACCAAGAGTAGGAGAGGGAGGAAAGAAAAACACAATAATATAGAAATCGAGTCATTTCAAGTTGGAAGAGTGAGTCAGAGAAAGGGGAAGGCAAAGGCAGGCCCAACGTGAACCTCATGGCTCTGGGCCTTACCACCTCTGTTCAGGGAGCCCCACTGGCCTTAAGGAAAGCCACTTTGATCCTACAGAAAGGAAGGGCTTCATTCCCCGATAAATAACACAGGCATGGTCTGGAATGATCCCCTGAGGTGATGCAGGTTGAGACTTAGTTTAGGTTGTGATTAATGACTCTAGATTAACAGGAAGTTATAGGCCAGATTTTGTCAGCACTAAGGTTAATATCAATGATAGATTTACCTTCCTTCAAAAGTTCCTAGGTAGTTAGAAATGAAATTTAGGGCTGGATAATGTTAACAAGTGGCATTAGTAAAAGTGGATATCCACACCCAAAAGAACAATAGTTGACCCTATCTTAACACACACACACACACACACACACACACACACACACACACACACACACCAAAATGGATTAAAATGTATATGTAATATATGAAACCATGAAACCACCACAAGAAAAGAGAGGGGACACTCCCTCCCTATTACCAGCCTTAGCAACGATTTCTTCTTATTACAGAAGCAGCACAGGCAATAAAAGAAAAAAAATAGACAATCGAGATGCATCAAACTAAAAAGCATCTTCATTACAAAGGATACAATCAAGAATGAAAAGGAAGCGAATGAATAGAAAAGAATCTCAAACTGTAAGTGAGGTAAGGGAGCTGTGAGGATTCATCATTATTAACTTGACTGGGTTTAGAATCATCTAGAAGACACATCTGTAGGTGTGTCTATAAGGGTGTTTCCAGAGCCGTTTAACCCAGAGGAAAGACCCACCCTGAAAGTAGGTGACACCATATCCAGGTGTGGGGTCACAGACTGAACCCAAGGGGAAAAAAGGGAAAGCTGACTGAGCATTAGAGTTCAACTCTCCTTGCCGATGTGTGCTGGCAGTCGCCAACACTCTTGCTGTTACAAAGCAGTCTACTGCCATGCCCTCACAGCCATGGCGGTCTGTAGCCCTTCAAACCGTGAACCAAAGCAACCATCTTCTTGTTTTGCCTCTCATCACATATTCAGTCACAACAACATGAAAAATAAGGAGTACTATCCCAAACAGCCAAGAACTTGTTCAACTTCACAGTGTTATGAAACAGACAGACACTCAAACTAATTTAACATTTGGCAAAGGAGTTGAGCAGACATTTCTCCAACAAGGTTAGAGAAATGGCTACCAGTTCTATGAAGGGATACTCACAGCCATTACTCACCAGGGAAACCCAAGTCAAAACCTCAATGAGGCATTTCTTTGTATCTGTTAGGATGGTTTTAAAACAAACAAACAAAGAAGGCAAAACAAAAGGCAAAGAGGGTTGGTGAAGATGTGGAGAAATGTGACGGTGGGGTGTAATATTGATCTGTTACTACGAAAAAGAGTATAGAGTAACATGGTGGTTATTTGATCCAACAATTCTGGGAATTTCCCCAAAGAATTCAAAACAGGATCTCAAAAGTCATATCAGTATTCATATTGATCATCAGTTCACTCTTCATAAAAGCCATGAAAATGAAGAAATCATCTGCATGCCGACTCAATAAATAAGATGTTGTTATATCACATAATAGAATATTATTCTGTTTTTAATAAGAGGAGCACTTCCCACATGGATCAATACTGATGATGCTAAGTTTTAAAAGTTGGTTACCAGCCCCTTCTACTCAAACACACAGAAACAGAGTGGAATGGTGGTTACTGGTGTTGAGGGAGAGGAGAATTTTCTATTCAATGGGTATAATATTCAGCAACAAAGGACTGAGTCCCAGAGACAGAGCCTATTATTAGCAATAGCGTAAAGTACACTTAAATATTCACTACAGAGCAGAGCTCATGTGTCCTCACCAATTTTCTTTTCTTAATGAATGGGCTAGACAATCTGTCCTTAAGGAACTTGAGAATAATTTCCTCTGTGAGACTGATCATTTTTCCCAGCTCTGCAACATGCTGATCAGTTTGTGTTAACATCTGCAATGACAAACACCACAACCAGAACCAACCAGACCTTTTCTGTGTGTGTCATGTGTTATGCCCAGTACACAATGGTTACAGCTCATGCAATCTCAAATTGACCCTGGTAGACATTGGTGAATATTATGGGATTTCCAAGTTTTACTAATGAGGAAATCAAGCCTAAAAATTCATCAAGGAGAATGACCAATGTGCCAAACTAAGTCACAGCAGCACATTGCCAGATGCCAGCTCCACCCTCCTTGCCTTTTAGCCACTTTTAAAGAAAGCATTTGCTCTGGGCTCTGGAGGCCAGTGCCCTTCCCCCAAGTTCTTAATTAAGGTGACCAAGAAAGAAGGAGTCCCAAGCAGGTGAGCATTCAGCCTGGCTGGGGCTCTCTGTTGTCACATAAAGAATCGGCCACCTGGGAAGAAGGAGAGTTTGAACTCTAGATTGTTGGAGTCTGATATGTGTTCCTCTGTTCTCTCTTGGGAACTCTTTACCAGGAAGTATCTTGAGTCTTTGGTACATTTTCTATTTCAGAATGATTATTGTTAAAATGATCTGGGTTAGGAATGTGACAGGATTCTGGCTCCTTGAGCATGTGTATGGAAATAAAGAGCAAAGCTGATTCTTTCTACTCCAGCTTAAATAAAACCGCATGATGAGCTCAGCCTGCACCCTCCCCCATCATTCCTACCTCGACTCTTATGAAAGACCAGCAATTCTTGGAACACCGATTACAACAGAGCTCCTTGCCCGACACCCGCCCCCCAAAGCCTTTATATTCCTTGCTATGTGCTGTGTTCTGCCTCCAACTCTTTCTCAAATGTCTTGAGGCCACAAACATATTTCCACTAAGCCTGCTTTGTCGAAAATTTTGATAGTGCGTACATTTTCAGAAACGTAATCGCGATGATTAGGACGTGGTTGAGCTTTGCCCATCGGTGTTCTGTTTTGCAAGAGTCACTTGATGTCAAGCAAGTCGTTCGCTTTTCTCTCTTTCCTTCCCAAGTCTTTTTATCTTAGAACCAGGAAGTCACATTTTGCCAGCAGACTGTGAATTGTAACCACAGAAAGTTGGAGGCCGGTTCAAAGCCCAAGATTCATGAGGCTTGAATATGTTTTAGCTTTGGCAGAAAGCATTTGCTCCTCTCTCATTTGGGAGAAACGCATCAGCATGGAGTGGGTTGGATAGGGGTGGGACAGGGCCAGCTGTGTTACTGGTGACATGGCCAGTGGGCTGTCTTCTGAGTCCTGTGAGGTATGTGTTAGGGAAAGCAGCCTTGTTCTGGGAGGTTCTGAGCAGGGCTGGGGGAAGACTCGGTTTCATTTTCCACTCAGACACTGCTGTGGAAAGAATGAGTCTCTGCTCCTTGTCCCTGTGCCCAGAATAAAGGGGTCACTATTAATCCCTTCATTCTGTTTGGATAAGAAGAGCTAACACATCCAGTGCTCAAAATACATTGAGTTTATGATGCTCTCTTCACGGTGCTCTTGTTTTCCCAACAAACTCTCACGCCCCTCAGTTTTTATCTTTACATAATACAGAAAAGCTCACAGGCTCTGAACATACCATTGCCTTTTGTCTTTCTCAACACATGTACGTGATGCATCTTTCCATGGACTTTAATGTTCCTTCTCAGTTCTTCTTCAGGATACCTGGATACTTCAAAATTCCCTGAATGAAAACATTCATCAAAGTGATACTCCCACACATACATATATAACACACTTATTTGTATATAATCATATCTTTATTATTTTCTTCAATACTGTTGTGAAGAGTTCATCACTCTTATCTTACCTCCTCCCTATTTTGTTTGCTTTCATGTGTGTGGGATGTGAATACATGGATATATGTATTTTGGCATGTGCGTAGGAGCATGTCTGTGTTTAGATGCATACAATATGTGTATGTGTGTGTGTGTGTGTGTGTGTGTGTGTGTGTGTGTGAGCCCTAAGTTGACCCTGAGTTTTGTCCTCAATCACTCTCCACTTTACTTATTAAGACAGGGCCTCTCAATAAGCTTTCAGCTATCAATTTCTGATGGTTTAGCTAGCCATCTTCTCCCAGGGATTTTCTGTCTTTGCCTTCCAAGCGTTAGGATTAAAGGCAGTTTCTGTATGGCCTACCTTGTATATAGGTTCCGGGAATCTGAACTCCGGTCCTTACACTTGTATAGCAAGCACTTCATCCAATGAGCCATCTCCTTAGTGTCCCCTCCCCCCTGCCCAGGGCTTTATAGTATATATCAGTCTGATAGCACATTCCAAACTGATCACAGACTTCTGTGAATCTGATGATCCTTCTGGTCAACCTCGTTCAATAGATCTCAGCCATGGCAGAAATTCTTTACATCTGCACTTTTCAAACATGGCAACCACTAGTCACATTTCGCTGCCATTAAACACTTGAAATGTAGCCCAAGGAATGAATTTTTTTTAAAAATTTTATTTAATGTTGTCAATTCCCAAAGCTTATAAGGCTTGCAACTTCTGTACTGAAGAGCCCTCCTTAAGGCATTACTGCCTGTGCTTGGCAGTGCCTAGCCTATATTAGGAGACTCAGTTAGTATTTATTGGATTCAACTACTGTATATATATCTGATAATAATGCCACCAGAAAGATAGTAGTAACTGCAACCATTTCATTTTTATATATAAAACAGATAGAAAGCAAAATGAAATGAAGTGACAGCATAATGTGGCTATGTGATGATGAGTATTGGGTCCAGGATGTGAGATGTAACCTGTTTGGGATAAATCCTCTGTCCTTTCTGTTTTCACTGCAGAACGTCAGTAAATGTGAGTGAATTTTTATGTAAGTAGTTACACATGCAAGATACGAGGGGGGCAGCATTTTATAGTCAGCTAATTGTCTCCATACAATTAGGCATGCCAAGGCTTGCTCATATAAAAGCCAACAGAAAGGAAATGGGAGGGGGTAGGGAGAGTTGGCACACTGCTTACAGATCATTAGTATTGTGCACATATTTAAAGGCTATATTGGCTAAATGGATCTCTTTTAAAAGAGAAAGAGTGTACCATAAAAGAAAGATTACAATACCCAACAAATTGGGCAGCTGCTATGCTTTGTGAGATTGTTAACTTTCAGATGTTGATGGCCTCACCGTTCAGATCCACATGGTGGAGGAGATGCTGCCATCTCCTGGTACTTATTTGCAGTGAACCAGCATTCCAGAAGCTGTGGGCCATAAGTTGCTAATTCTTCTAGTTTATCATTATTTAAAGTTGCATATTAAAAGTAATTCTAAAATTATTCCACTTTGGAGATGAAAACACTACTGTGTTTCAAAGTTTCCATCTTTGTTCGAATAAATATAGCCATCTGGATGTTTTCAGCTCCTCCTCCTCCTCCTCATTTAGGTAGATGATGTGCTGAAACAATCTAACAGCACTTTGAGTGGCTGATTCATGACAAGTGTCCCCTAACAAAGGATTGTCATTCTGTATCAGTGATGCATCTTCATGGATCCTGATCAGGCTTTGTACAGTCACTGGCTTGTTGGATCGAACCTGAAGACATAGGGTCAGGTCACATTTGGAGATTTAATAGAGTCAGATAATTTCAATCTAATGAAAACTCTTAGTGGATGATCCACTGCTGTCTATCAGAACTCAGAAACTGTGCTGACATCTTGATTGATCACAACTAGCCAAGAGAGATGAGAGATTTTGATCTTTTATTAGTAGGATTCTATATGGAAGGGTCTAGATTTAACTAGTGATTTTTAAGAGGAGAATCACATGGGATACCTGCCTATCTCTGCATGATCAACCTGTCGGGAGGAAAGGAAGTGGTAATGTGGAGAAGTGGATGAGGAGAAGAAAGAAGCATTTGTTGTTGACTCTCATGGACAGAAATCTCAGTGGGCTGTGGTAGGAAACCCATGCCCAGCTCTTCACCATCCATTACATCTCCTAATGCTCCTGGCATCACCCCCCCCCCCTTTTCTTTGCTGGGACAAAATAACTGATGGAAGCAACTAATGGAAGAAAGCGTTGATTCTGGTTAACAATGTGAGGCTATAGTGCATCATGACAGGGGTGCACTGTGCCAGGTGGCTGGCTGTTCACACATTGCTGCAGTCACAAACCACAGAGTCGAATGCTGCAGCTTAATTTTCTTTCTCCTTTGTGTTCAGTACAGAACATGGTGCTGCCCTAGTTTAGGGAGGGTCTTCTAGTATCTAGCAGGCCTTATCTAGGAATTCCTTCACAAACAAGCCCAGGGATTTGTTTCCTAGGTGACTCTAGATCCTGTCAAGCTGTCAATCAATATTAACCATTGCTCTCCCTACCTGCAGGATCCAGCTGCCTGAGTGGGTCATTAATTAACCTTCCATCCTCTACTCAGCCATTAATATAAGGTGCCTCACGGATATAATCTCCTAGAGTTGAATTGTACTGGTCTGTACGCATTCCTTCATGGATTCAACTATTCATTCAACAAACGCTGTTGAACGTAAACTAATCACCGGATATGACCCTTGACATTAAAGAAGTCATTGTTTCCTCTTGTGTGTACTGAAATATTTACCGTGTACCAGAAGCTTTGTTAATGACTTTACATTCACTTAGTTATTCATTTGGTTAACAATATTTACTCAAGCTTGCTGTGTGTCAGACATTGTGCTAAGTGTAAAGATGAAACAGTGCTAAGTGAGAGAGCATTCCTCGTCTCACAAATGCTGTTGTGTATTGGGGAAGGCAGGTGGACAAACAACAGATTGTGCCATGGCATGTTGTACTTCTGCAAAGCATTTTGGATAGTCAGGGCTTGGTTTTCTATCCTGAGAAATGAAGTAGTGCCTCCAAGAAGTGACTAGGCATGCTGTTTTTCTGATGGTGGCTGTGTGTGTTAGCAGTGACGAATTTCTTAAAAATATGGTTTCATGTATATTTTTTCTGGTGCTTTCTTTGGGCTTCCTTGGTATGTTGGAGCCTTTGATAGTCCTTTAATGGTTTCTTTTTTCTTTTCTTTCAGTCTGCATCACTTTCCATTGTATACACAGGTCCCTGATGATACCTGCCATGGCATGCAAAGGACAGAAATGTGGCACAACACACACGAACACATAGCCATCCCTGCAAGTGTTGAGACAGTAGTGTGTGTATCTCAAAGATGAGTAGGCATTCTCCAAGTTAAATCAGAGTCAAAGGGAGGTGAAAAAGGATTGCGGGTAGGAAGAACAGTGTCTTTGGGAACCCCAAGGAAAACTCCTGGAGTAAGAAGTCTTGGGTCTATTTTTACACATGAGCAAGCTGAGGTTAACCGGTAGTAAATCCAGGACTGATCTCACCATCCTTGAGTTCAGTCTCTGTGGCTGGCTTCCACATGGGGTTAGAAACACATTTATGCCAGTGTTTCAAAGTTTGAAAAATGCAGTATCTACCCAACACATAGAAATAAAGCATACTTCCTTTATTATAAAGCAAATACCCACTACCCACGTAACTGGACCTGGGATTAAGGATGCTAAGTAACACTCTGGGGAGCCACTGCAGTTCCATTGTGGTCTGCTTCTCCTGAATATCCTGTGTTCTCTGGGGTTCATCACCAGACTTCTAGAAGCAAGTTTCTGTTGCACTTCATCTGAACTTGCAACAAAAGGAATAATGCAGTGCTTTTTTGTGCCTGGCTTCTGTACTTCCACAGAATCCCAAACTTGTAGGATTCCCATATCTCATGTATAGTGTAGCTAACTCACTTATATTCTCATGCAGGATTAATGATACAGATGTATCTTTTAGAGTTGATAAGCATTTGACTGCTCTCAGTTCCTAGTGGTCACAAACATCCTCATCTATGCTTCTTATTCTACATAGGAAGAAATGTGTTGGACAGCATGGCTTTTCTCCATATCAGCTTCCTAAGATGTAGAATCACCATGGAAACAAATCTCTCAGCATGTCTGTGAGGGAGTTTCTAGGTTAGATTGATGGAGGTTGGAAGACCTTCCCTGAATGCAGGTAACACCATTTTATGGGCTGGAGTCCTGAACTCAGTAAAAAGGAGAAAGTGTTCACATGTCTTTGAGCAGTAGCATTCAGCTCTCTCTGCTTTCTGACTGTAGGTGCAATGTGACCAGCTACCTCATGCTATTGCTGCCATGCCCTGGTCTCCTCCCTGGTGAACTTTACTCCCAAACTGTAAGCTAAAGTAAAGTAAAACTTCCTCATTTTCCTTTTTCAGGTATTGTGTTATAACAACAGCAAAAGTAAGCAACACAGGCAGACCCTCAAGAGTGGAATTGCCAGGTCACAGAACAATTCTGAAAGATAATGCTGAACATGTTCAAAAGTTGATATTCCAACTTAAGTTTGCACCTACAGTTTACAAAAGCCCCATTTTTCGGTATCCTTTACAATAAAATTTGGTGTGGTATATCTTTTCAACCTTAGCCAGTCTGATGGGCAGAGCACTATCCCACTGTGATTGTAATTTGAGTTTCCTTCATGACTAGTAATGTTAAGCAACTTTCTGTATATTTATTGGCCATTTTCCCAGGACTATTTATCAGATGGCCGCTTCTTGGCATATGGTTTAAGGTTAAGCGCCTTAAGGATGAATGCATCTAGTTTCCAAAGACAGTGCACTGTTTTTTCAGCTCTCCAAGTTCATGGTTCTCATTACTTCTTTTAACAGAGACACCCTCTAGATTTGTGGGGCTCTGTTTTTTCTCACTAAGTGGCTCTCTTGGGGCAAACTTTCTATATGTGGATTTGGTTCAATAAATGTACAAAATCAAGGACAGACCAAAGAGAAAGCCACTGAAGGCCATTGGCTGGGTCACCAAATGGTCTGTCTCTTGGATGTTGGTGGGTGAACACTAGCCTAGGAAAATATGTGTATTTTCCCACCATTTACTGAGTAAAAGTCTCAATGGACATGTTACTGTGAATTTACGATGTTCTTTGAGGAGTTTGGGTTAGTTCTGTAATAAAAATCCTGGCATATGGAGACTCATGTCTGGTTCCCACACATTTAAGGCTAAAGAGAGCACAGCTACGTTTTCTTAAGGTCAGCTTATTGATGTCTCCAAGGATAAAAGCCACCTTCTGATTGAAGGCTTGCTTTCATCATATTTTTGGCAAAGGATTCCCGAGTTCCATTCCCCTGGGATGATGAACTAGAGTTTTCTTTTGTCTGTTGTTCTGAAGAACTCACTTTGGCAAGGATGAGGAGTATTGCAGGCCTTTCTGTTTTAATTTCAAGACATCAGGCCCAAGAAGACAATTGTAACCAATGAAAACCATCCACTGGGGATGCAGACTAAGGTACAAATACACATACAAGAGCAGCCATGGACAGAAATCGCAGTCTTGCTTTCAGTCTTTGCCAAAGACTGTTTAGACTTGAAATTGCAAGCCAGGTTAAATCCACACTCCCTTCTATTATTAGCCTTGAATCAGAACAGGCTGAAAAGATGATAGCCTATGAATCTAATAGCATGGTACCTATAGGCCTCCAAAGATAAGCTATTAAGTTGTCACAAATCTTTGAACAACTCTCCTTATATTAACTACAATTTCAATTGTAAGCAATAGCCACTGATTATACATGGCTTGCGGAATGGGAGAATTTTCTGGAGGATGTTAAAGACTTACAGACTCAGTGGGAATAGGGTCAGGTAGGCTTAGAAAATGAGCCAGAATCTGGTGAGGTTCAGAATGTTGGGCCTCACGGAGTGTGGCACTTGTCACATGGGAGGAAGGGCAGGCTGCTGCTGGATCCTCTTGTCTTATTTTTTTATTTTTTATTTTTTTAGATGTTGACCAACTTTGTTTTTTATTTTTATGTTTTGTGTTTTTTTTAATTTTATTTTATTTTACAATACCATTCAGTTCTACATATCAGGCATGGATTCCCTTGTTCTCCCCCCTCCCGCCCCCCTCCCTTCCCCTCCAGTCCACTCCCCATTCCCACCTCCTCCAGGGCAAAGCCTCCCCTGAGGACTGAGATCAATCTGGTAGACTCAGTCCAGGCAGGGCCATTCCCTTCCTCCCAGGCCGAGCCAAGCGACCCTGCATAAACCCCAGGTTTCAAACAACCAGCTCATGCAATGAGCACAGGACCCAGTCCCACTGCCTAGATGTCTCCCAAACAGATCAAGCCAATCAACTGTCTCACCCATTCAGAGGACCTGATCCAGTTGGGGGCCCCTCAGCCATTGGTTCATAGTTCATGTGTTTCCATTCATTTGGCTATTTGTCCCTGTGCTTTATCCAACCTTGATCTCAACAATTCTCGCTCATATAGACCCTCCTCTTTCTCGCTAATTGGACTCCCGGAGCTCCACCTGGGGCCTAACCGTGGCTCTCTGCTTCCAGATCCCTCAGTCATTGGTTGGGTTTCTAGCACGCTTTTGTCTTATTTTTGAACAGTGCATCTTGAGTCAACAACCACGATTTTGTTGTAGCTGATTTATCTCGTTGTAGAACCTTCATAAATAACCTCTCCTTAATGCTCTTTTGAATGAGTGAGTGAGTGTGTATGTGTGTATGTGTGTGTGTGTGTGTGTGTGTTCCTGTGGCTGCATGTGTATATGGAGGCCAGAGATCAACTTAATGTTTCATCCCTCAGGGGACTTGTCCTTGAGACAGGATTTTTGTTGACCTGGAATTACCAAGTAAGCTAGGGCATCTGGCCAATCAGCTCTCGGGAGAGGATGGGTGCTGAGGGTCCAAACCCAGGTCCTCATACTTGATTGGCAAGCACTTTATTGTGATTCTTCTAGCAGCAGAGCTGAAGCTGTGCTGAATCCTAACCTTGCTTTGACATCGCTTGTCAGCTCCTTCATGGATTCAGTGACTCACCCAGGATTCTTCCAGGAATTGTGTGCTGGAGCTTTCTCTCCCCTGTAACCTGAATACTCTAATTATGACCCTAATGATGGGAGGTGTGATCCAGCATATGTTGTACTTTAAGGAAGATGAGGGAGAAAATACCTTACGGCTTTGCATCACGCTGGAAGACACATGAGTTCCAGAAGAGATCTTTTGATTGGCTGATTTTCTGTCTCCATCACAATTACCCATTTACTGTTTACAGTCACAGAGATCCTGGAGAATAGAATGTACTGGGCATTATATATCCTGAAAAGATAGATGCTGAATTATGTGACAAATTAAATTATTGGTTTTGAAATCGGTATCTCACAGTCTTAAGGAATCTCAGGAAATATGTAAAAAGGGCTAATGGGCTACATCAAAGCATAAGTTTCTCCCTCAGCTTTATCTAGAGCCATGCTGACATTATTTGTTATTTATTCAAAGCTGTTGCATTAAATAATCTTTGCCTGTTGATGGTTTGTTTTAATAGTTTGTTTTAATTCATGTAATACTTTGTTTGGAGAAGATAAATTGGTATTTACTGGGATCTCCTGTGGTTTCAAATTTGAATCTATGTCTCAAAGGGTCATAAGCTAGAAGCTGCATCTCCAGCATAGTGCAGTGGAGGAGGAGGAATTTTTAAAAGGCAGAGGCAGTTGAGAGGCTTTTAGGACACTGGGGATACCACCATCGTTAAGGGATAATTCCAGTCTCAGAGTTCAGTTAGATCTCATGAAAGTGGGTTGCTGTAAAGTGCAGCCAATCCAGGAGTTTGCTTCCTTCTGTACTCAGTCAGATCTCTTTCCCATTTCACTGCCGTGGCATAGGACAGCCAGGAGACCATCCCAAGCATGCTGGGGCCATGCTCTGGAACCTCCAGGACTGTGAGCTAAAAAAATCTCCTTCCTTTACAAAGCACCCAGGCTTAGTTATTGTATGATGGTCATAAAAAGTAGAGGACTACAAGTTCCTACTGAATTGTTGTCAGTTATAACTGTTTTCACTAACATAATCACATTTTATCACTATAGTCACCAAATCCAACTCACTTGTCAGTAGATCATTTATTGATTACTTTTATCAGTGATCTTTCCATGTTTTTACTCATAAATTTTATCATGAGTTTTTGTTATCATTGGCTTCTCAAAAGATGGAATTAGGTCAGGTTGATGCCCATCATTATTAATTGTAAAAACTTTTCCCAAAATTTTGCTCTTATCTTTATTATTTCCTCCCTTCTTCTGTCTCGAGTTTGGTGGATACAACTGTGGGAGATGACGTTTTCTATTGAATTCTAATTCTATGCTTTTGCTAGAGAATAGTTTGATGATCTAAATTCTTTGATATTTGTTGAGATTGCTTTGTGACCTCTTGGGTGATGACATTTTCTTTTTAAATGTTATACACATTTTTGAAGAGGTCAAAATTGCTGAAGCATTTGGTATGTACTCTAAAGCATTAGATGTAACTTGCTAATTGTGCTCACAGCCTTTACATTGTTATTAATTTATAGAGCTTGGTAGGGTGATTTCTGAGGCAATCATGTGAAATATCCCATGACTGTGGACTAATTATTTCACCTTTTAATTCTCCTTCTTCTTCTTCTTCTTCTTCTTCTTCTTCTTCTTCTTCTTCTTCTTCTTCTTCTTCTTCTTCTTCTTCTTCTTCTTCTTCTTCCCCCTCCTCCTCCTTTTCCTCCTCCTCCTCCTCCTCCTCCTCCTCCTCCTCCTCCTCCTCCTCCTCCTCCTCCTTCTATTCATCCATTCCAGGACTCTGCTTGGTGCATGCATGTTCAGAAAAGTCACACCTTTCCTTATTATTTACTTGTCTTTGTATTTTATGTGTCTGTGTGTGATTTGTGCACATGCATGTGGGTGCCTGTGGAAGGTAAAACTGGGCATAAGAAGCCCAGAACTGAAGTTACTAGTTATCCACCACATGGGTGCTAGGATTCAGATCCTTATCCTTGGCAAGAACATGCTTTCTCCAGCCTCATTAACCACCCTTATATCATTAATTATCAGACTTTTTTATGTATACCTTAACTGGGTCCCTTGTTGGCTATAGATTTTATTTTTAAAACCCAAATCTGAAATCTATTTTAATTGACAAATGTTATTGTGGGTATTTTATGGCCATTAATACATTTTGTATTTATTTCTATTATGTTTCTTTAAGTTTCTCCTTACTATGAATTTTTTAAATTTTTAAACTGAGTTGTTTTCTTTCCTGGCTTTTTTAGACTGGTTGAGAGTATATGAGTAGGATTCATGTTCGGTTATTCATGCTGCTGGCAAAGAGTCCCTTAACTTCAGTGTGTACCTGTCTAAATATTAGTGGTGGGGAGAAATAGCATTTTTTCAATGGAACCTGCATTTTTCTGTGCAATTCTTTTAACCTGCTGCAAAGGAGTAATTGCAAGCCCATGTTCATTCACTCGTTTCTTTTGTTCACTTGTCTAATAGTGACTAAGAGCTTGCTAAGTCCTGGGCACCAGATGATCAACACTGACTATGATGATCTTGTGTCGGCCCTCATAGGGCTTATGATCTAAGAAAGGAGACATGGGGTCTGCATGTACACGCATAATTACACCTTTTGTTATGAGGCACACAGAGGATTCTTTGGATGCAGCAAGAGAGTGCACAAAGGAGTGGGGTTGACTCCAACCTGGCGGTCAGACTTCCTGAGATTCGCAGAGTAAGCAATGAGGTAGAGTCTGATAAAAGCCCCTGATGCATAGCATTTCTTTACTCCTTAGCAATGTAATAACTCGTATATCAGCTGGATGTGGAGATTGTTCAGATGGGTGATCATATAACTAGACTCTTCTTTAGGGGAAGTAAATAGAAGTGCTGTGCCTCTCCTGGGAGGCATCTCTAGAGGAAACCTGTGATATATTCCTTTTCTCCTTCTGTGTTCTTAGAATGAAGTCATGACATTTCTTAGAATGATAGTCTGAACTTGAGAGTAGCAGCTGTGAATGGTAAACAATATAACTGCAAGAACAGAAGCTGCTGGGAAGCAAGATCTCATGGCAGTCCTGGTGACACACCCAGACTCTTGCATGAGAAATATGTGTGTGCATATACATATATATACATATATGCACATATGCAAATATAGACATATATGTGTGTATGTATGTATATGTACACTTGTGGTAGTTTGAAAGAAAATGGACCCCAAAGGGAGTGGCACTATTAGGAGGTGTGGCTTTGTTGGAGTAGGTGTGACCTTGTAGGAGTAATTATGTCGCTGTGGGGGTGGGCTTTGAGGTCTCCTTTGCTCATCCTACACTCAGTGTGGTAGATAGTTCACTTCCTGTTGCGTGTGGATCAAGATATAGAACTCTCAGCTCCTTCTCCAGCACCATGTCTGCCTGCATGCCACCATGTCCCGCCATGATGATCATGGACTAAATCTCTGAAACTGTAAGCCACCCCAATTAAATGTTTTCCTTTATAAGAGTTGCTGTGGTCATGGTGTCTCTTCACAGCAATAGAAACCTTAACTAAGACAACATTCCTGCATTTTTAGCCACTACCAATTTGCTCTTTTGTAAAGTTATAGAAGAACATCTTAGAGCATTTCAGGGCCAGGAAATACAATTCCTTTGGGCAATGACAAATACATATCACACACACTACAAATATGCCTATGTGCACATGTGTGTATATTACCTGGAAAGCTTCTTAAAACACAGCTTTCTTGGGTCTCAGCCTTAGAAATTCTGATCTCTAACACCAGCAGCAGAGCCTAAGATCTTGTTTTTTTCTTCTCATATGATGCACAAGGTTCTTGGTCCACAGTGTGACTATTCTAGGAGAGTACTATTTCCGAGGCAGAAAAACACCTGGCACATGAAAGGAACAAGGCTAGATTTGGAGAAAGGAAATAGTTTGAGATAAGGTTATCAAGGTAGGCAGGGTGTTGGCTCCCGTGGGGGGTTATAGAGCAGGAAAAGGAATGATTCTCTTCTAAGTGGTAAGGGGGAAGCATCGAGGAACACTGAGCAGGGCAGTGACAAGCTCTGGTTTAAGTTCATAATGTCACTTTCTATACTATACCATGGAGGTCAGACTACAAAGGCCCAGGACTTTGCCTTTAGAAGCTTGAGAAAACCTGGTGGCCTGGGCTGCAATGGTCACAGTAGAAATGGATTCAAGATATATTTTGGAAGTCAGAATAACAGGGGCTTTGCTGATGGATTCAGTGTGTGGACTCTAATAGAGTGAGGAGGAACCAGGGATGATTCCCAGGTTTCTGTCTTGAATGAATGGGTGGAATCGTCCCAAGGCAGACTGCGTAGACTCTTGAGCACTAGACCACAGCTAGAATTAGGGATGATAGTCCACCACTCCCATTTGTGGCAAATGGCACTTTGTGACGATGCCAATGAGTTGGATTACCTCCCCACCCCCACCCTAAGCTATTCAGTGCCGTTTCCCAACCAGCCTTTGGGATAGGTCAGCCCCACCCACTTGCCTTCTCATACTGGAGCCTCAGATGTGGTTTGGAATTACTTTGTCTGTTTTTGAGTGATGATCTCTGGGGGTGGGGTAGGGGTGGGGGTGGGGTTCTCTTTCCTACTCACTCCCTTCTCTCCCTTTATAGCAGGGTACACTATGACTCTTCAGTCACAGAACACAATGAACTCTCAGAATCTGACCTCTTTGGAGGTATCTGGGTGCCTTGGACAATTCGCACAAATTGGCTTGTTTTCTGCATGTTTTCATTCTAATTTGCTTCATTATGGAATGACTTTTACAAGAAGAATGCTTCTCCATTTGGCCTTTGCTCCTGTAATTTTTAATTGCTCCTAGAATGACATCTTTAATTCATAGAAAAGGTCTATATTATCTGATCCCCACATCTTCCAGCTGGTCGCCTCTTCCTTGTCTTTCCACATTATCTATAGTGAATTTCTCCCCATTTGTACCCTCAGCTTGCTTTCTCTTTTCTTGGGACCCTTGCATAAGCTAGTCACTACTTATAGAAAGCTTTTCTGCTGGATGACCTTGCCAAGCCCTACTTACTCATGACTGTGGCCAAATGAATGGTAATTCCTCAAGGTTGTATTTGTGTATGTTCCTAATACTGTTTTTGTGCTTCCAGATATGAACATACCTCTTTACCATTAATATTATAAATATGGATTTAATGAACATCTTGACTTATTTTTCCCCATTCATTATCTATGGCTACTTATTTATCACTTTTCTTCTTTAATGGATTATAAATGCAATGAGGGCAGGGACTATGCCTGCATAGTTCATGTTTTTACACTAGTGGTGCCTACCCTACAGTCAGGCTTATGGCATACGCTCATTAAATTGTCCTTGAATTCGTGGGGATGGAGTGTACCCCTGTATGAATGAGCATTCATGACATTAGCTCACCCGAGTAATGCTGGGGGAATGATAAGACCTTCTCCTGGTCCAAGTATAGATATTGGCAATGGTTTACTTTTAGCTAAAAATAGTATGTGTAAGAAGTACCAATTGCAGGTTCCCAGTCCTAGATGGGATGACTTAGGTTCATGTCTCCCCCGAGACTGTCCCCCTATAGGGGCCTCCTACTGAGACTAGTTAACTCACCTTCTCTTTCATGCTGTATATAATAAACAGGCTGAGTATCCTCATCTGAGCTATTGGGACATTTCCATCCAAGTGTACAATCCACCTGATCCCAGCTTTACATTATTTATGTCTTTTTTAAAAAGATTTATTTATTATGTATATAGTATTCTGTCTGCATGTATGCCTGCACACCAGGGAGGGCACCAAATCTCATTATAGATGGTTGTGAGCCACCATGTAGTAGCTGGGAATTGAACTCAGGACCTCTTGAAGAGCAGCCAGTGCTCTTAACTTCTGAGCCATCTCTCCAGCCCCATGGCTGTCTTTCTTAATCTCCCTTTATTACCAGTCAGGTTTCTAGGACTGAGCTGAATGGGTCATCACATGAATTCATGGGTTGATTTCAACAGTTGGGTAAATTTATTTTTTCATTGTAAGAAGAAGCACCTTAGGCTTTTAATTGCTTCATATATTTGCAATGTTTATACTCCAATGTATTTGGTGGTGGCAGGATATACCTGCAGGTTCTTCATCTGTGGAGTCAACCCATTTTAGATCAAAAACACTTTGAGATAATGTTATTTCTGTACCAAAGATGAGTAGACTTTGTAGGTCATTATTTTCTATGCAATACAGTGCGTTAATCATTTATACAGCATTAACAGGTATCAGGAGTGATCTAGAGATAATTGAAAGCAGACAAAAACCTGTGCATAGGTTCTATGAAAACACCACTCAGTTTTGGGTCAGGGATTTGGGTATCCTTGGAGGTTGATACCCCACTTCAGATGGAACGGAAGTCCTCAAGCCAATGGGTGGATCATACCAAAGGATGGCTATCCGGCTTCCCAAATTTCCATGATACTATTTCAGTCTTTCACATTCAAAAAATTCACACTTGGGTTTGATTTAAAAAATTACTTATATTTCCACGTGACCAATTTGGATAGATGTTTCTGCTGTATGTAGAATATCTTTCTCTCTTTGTTATCTTCTTCCTTCTCTCACCAGGAGTACCTTTAGAGCTTTTTCCCCTCTATAATCAAAACATTGCCAGTTTTCAAATACTGTTCTCTACTTCAAAAGAACAAGAGTATTCCTTATAAGATATCCACCAATTCTGTGGTTATTTTTCAGCTCTCTAGATTAAAGTTAACTGCCTCTATCTTCAGATTGTAAAATTCTCTAGCTGGGAGGTTTTTCTGCTCTGGGTCCTTTTATGACATTTTGTAAGCATTAACAGCATGCCACAGCATTTTTAGAGTACTGTAACATAGAATTATATATTAGAGAAAAAATAAGGCCAACAAGCCTATAATCAGGCCTTAGAAGAACTGCTGGTTATCTCAAAAACATTTTGGATTTCCATAAAAATTGGCTTGGCATTTTTATATGGGTTTCCAAATACTTTTTATCTCTTTCCACTTAAAAAGATCTCTCTAGCTCATCTCATCACTCTTAGCTTCCATTTTCCAGCTCAAGTCAGAAATGGTAAAGCCAAAAACAGGCCCTCCTTCCTAAGACCAGCATTTATGAAGTGAAGAGACATCCCTCTAGTCACCAAATCTTCTGAAATTGTCAATATAATTAAAATGTAAAATCAATGTATTTCTTCTATTCTTAACAAAGAAAGAGCTCAACTATGTTTGCTCGTTAAAATGCTTTGGATATTAAAATTACTTTTTGCCTTGCCCAGACAGCCAACAAGAAACAATATACGTGAGGAAGTGTTTATCTTGATCCACAATGTGAGAGCACAGACCATCACTGGGGAAAGCAGGACTGCAGGAGAGTGAAGTGGCCGGTCACCTTATGTCCATAGCCAGAAAGCAGAAAGAGGGTTGAATGCCCGTACTCTGTTCTCTCTTTTCTATTTCATTCTGTGTAGAACTCTAGGTTATGGGATAGTGCCTCCCCATATCCAGGATGCATCTTCCTCCCTCAATTAAACTCCTTTAGAAATTCTCTCACAGACACACCTGAAGGTTAATAATGAAGCTTAAATGGCACAAGTAAGTCACGTTGCATGTCAGCAGAAGAAAGAGGATCTTCCAGCACATAGTGAGAAAGCAGAGTCAAAACTAGGCAACTGGCTCCAGTCTTCCAGTTAGCCTAACTATGAGCCTGAGTTACAAAGGCACATCCGAATGCTTCCTCAGTTGTGCTCTCACTAAGATGGAAACCACTCAGGCCAGGTGTCAGTCTCCTGCAGCTCACACTCCAGTCATGCCTAGTCCACTCCCTACACAGTCACAAGTACTTGAGATAATCAAATTACAAAGAGCATTGGGTGCTTTTGCCCCATGTTTTTGGATGTTTCTGCCCATGGTCACTTGACCTGGTTGTTTGTCGGCCTGGTGCAAGAGAAGACAGAAAATCAGCACATATTAATGTCATCCAAGTGCCTTATGGCCAAGAACAAAAAGAATACAGGAAAAAACCCAATTCCTTACACTTTCCTTGGAGGGTGCACCACCAATGACCCAAACATCCCCATTAGGCTCCACCTCTTAAAGTTTCTACCACCTTCCAGAGTGCCAAACTGAGGACCTTGGTGTTAACACATGCATCTTTGGGGCATACTATGGATCCAAACCACCGTAAGTAGAGAGTGGGGAGCTAACCATTGACAATATGACTTGAAAGAGTTGGATACCAGGAAAAGCACCAAATGGAACAAATTGAAGGAGACTCTGGCCCGGAAAAGTGGTTCTTTATATTGCTGTTTCAAAGCTCTTGGAGGGGCTGGAGTGATAGTTTAGGAGTGCTTGCTGCTCTTCCAGAAGACCCAAGTTCAGGCCCCAGAACCTACATTGGGTAGCACAATCACCTGTAACTCCAATTCCAGGGGACCCAGCAACTTTTCTGGTCTCAACTCATATTCACATGCATGTGGCCTATTCACAGAGATATGTACATAGATGAATATAAGTAAATAAAAGTTATTTATATTTTTATTGTAGAAAAACTCACACACACCAAAGTGAGGACAGTAACATAAAGCAGGTGTATTTCTAGCCACTTAACAGTGTCAAATTGTGGCTAATCATATACTCTCTGGATCATTCCCAACTGATCAAACTGACCACAAATTCCTGAATGTTTAATTAAGTACTTCCAAAAGATAAACAGCCATTTCCCCCCACCATTATACAAGCTCACATAACTAAAATCCCAGCTGAAGACAAGGTAAGATTTCGTGATAATACTTCCAGTGGTAGATCTGAGGAGAAGCTTCTCATGAGAGGTACAGTCTGATGAGACCTGAGTGAGAACAATCAACCAAACAAAAAGAAGCCAGCCACTGGACTAGTATACACGTGTGTGTGTGTGTGTGTGTGTGTGTGTGTGTGTCTGTGGGCATGTGCATGCCTGCATTCATGCACTTAAAATACATTTATAAGTTTAGTAGAAATCAGGTGTGTTTGGTGTACATCTTTAATCCTAGCACTTGGGACGCTGAGGCAAGAAGATCCTGAGTTCCTGGCCCTTCAAGCCTCCAAAACAAGTCTCTGTCTTAAAAAACAAGGGACTTCTTCACAATACATTCGCGTTGTTTCCTATAAAAGAATAAGCTTGCAGAAGATATTTCTAAGAAACAGAAAACTCTGTGCTTTGGGCCAAAGAAATGCTGGGGTTTTTTCTTCCTTAGTTGACAGAGAGCTCTAGGTGAATCTGTGGAGTGAACTTGTTCCTGTTGTACATTATAAACACAGTCACCAACGAAAGGCTTAACCTATACTAGGACTTGGTCAACTTTGGGCCCCAACCAATTTCTTCGTGGAGTTGCTACATTTACTCAGTCTTTGCTGAGGCTCAGCCTGGCTACCCCATCTCATGGCTGGCCAGACTCCTAGAAGTTTTTTTATTCCTTTTTTGAAAGATCCTCTTAAGGAAAGTGATTTTCAACCAAGAGACCAAAATACTTTCCAAACCATTGAATGAGCTCACAGCACTCTGCTGAATACCTCTGTGCTGGCTTGTTCCCTGTTCCAGCAGACAGACAGAGGAGTAGCATGAATGCCTCTTTGCTTCAGCTTACAGCTTAATGTCCATCCACAGGTAGCCCTGTGCCAACCCCTCCCTTGCCCACCCACATTTGAAATTCAAATCCTTCAAATAAGCCTCCATGTCACCTTTGTCCAAACGCCTCAAAAGCCCCAGCCCATGTCTGTCTGCTTGAAGTTATAAAGGCCCATATGACTGCGTAGGAAGATAAACTATGCTGAAATAAAACCCAGGGTGGTAGTTAAACAAATTCAGAGAAACCAAGACATTTGCTGCTAAGCTGAGATTCTGTCCTCAGCTCAACTCCTAGGAAGACATGGGAGAAGAAGCCACATGCCAGGAGCCAACACTCTTGAACTGTCAATTCAATTTCTAGGATGCATTTGGTTATTTGTACTTAAAACTAACATAACTTCAATAATTTGCAGCTTTTCATCTACCTAATGTTCTAGGAATCTGGAAAAGTTCATCGAAAGCTAAAGTTTTGTGTGTACACACTAGAGATGGATGTTGGGTACCTTCCTTGATGACTTTCTACTTTGTTTTCTTTTACTTTATATTTGAGGTAAAATCTCTCACTGAATCTAGAGCTCATTAGTTTGGCCAGACTGACTGTCCAGCTGGTCCCCGGAACCATCTTATCTTTTGCCTTCCCAGTGCTGGGAGTGCAGACATGTGTCACCATGTCTGGCTTTTATTTCTGTGTGTGTGTGTGTGTGTGTGTTCTGGGGGTCACAGTCAGGCCTTCACACTCTAGCAACAAGCACTTCACTGGCTGAACCATCACTCCAATTCAAGTGTAGGATGTTTTAATTAAGTTGAGAGAAGCGTAGGTTCATTTTCCCATCCAGCAACTTATTTGTTAGACGGTCTGGACAAACTCCCTAAGCGGGAGTTTCAACCTCTGTGAAATGGGAACCTGTTGCTGTGGACCACAGGGTGCTTATGAGGCAGATGCTGAGTGTTTAAAAGATCCCGTGTAATGGAAGCTTTAAAAGGCGGAAATACTGCAAGGAGTCATGTAACCCATACTTGATAACTGAAGAGGAGCTTGCTTGAAGTTAGTGGCCTAAATGGACTCAGGAAGATGTTCTCCTTGGTGCCAAAAACTCATGCAGTGCGAGTTGGAAACAAGTGATGCCAGACAAGAAACAGAAACGAAACAATTAAGCAACAGCAGAACAAACCATGTGTCCTCGAGCAAGGTTAAGTTCCATAAGATGATTTTTTTTCCTTCATTAATAAAATGGGGGCAGCAATCAGACCTACCTCAGAGAAATCTTGTGAAGACTTGGAGATCTGATGGGTACAGCATTTGGCCCAGTGTCTGGCACACAGAAAGCTCCATAAATTTTATTTGCTTTTCAAAAGACAATTTAAATGCACTTCCTCAATAAAGATAGTAAAATCCTAATATAGTTTCTTCTTTATCAGCTTTCAGAAGAGTGGGTTCCCCCTCTCCGTTATCGGAAGCAATAATGTTTCTGAATGGGAGTAACTGCCAGGTTAGCCCTATGCTCTTTGGGTAGGCATCAGCAGGGAGGTGAGGCAGTAGTCAGGAGACCTATGCAGATATTATTTACTGAGCATCAAAGGGAGGCATGGAAGATGTGATTGAGAAAGATGCTATGTGATGAGGTAACAACTCAGAAAAGGCAAGAAGGACAAAGACTGAGAACATAGGATGTGGTAGCATATGTCCGCCTGCAATCTGTCCATCTCCTATTGACATGCCAAGGTGGAAAGGGAGAATCTGGTCACGGTGGGCTTTCCCACTGTACAAGTGCTATGACATCATTGCCGTAACTCACACCTGGCACAACCTATGTGTCCTCTCTAGGGATGGAAAACTTGGTTTCAGAAGGGAGAAGTGTGGCTTTTTCAGGAGTGGGAGTTAAGAAAGAGGGAGGCTGAATACAGTGAGCAATCTGAAGATGGAAATAGATAATCTCACTGTTCACTCAGTAAAGAGACATGCATTGAGATTTGAGGCTAGTAGGGGACCAGTGGACATCGAAGAACAAAGAGAAAACAGAATAGTATAAAAATAGCTGTGTTGGCTTTCCACTACTCTCACAAAGTACCCAAGATAATCAACTTACAAAGCGTTTCCACTGGCTCATCTTTTGGAGGTTTCATTTAATAGATGGTTGGACTTCCTGCCTAGGCTGAGGCAGGGAGCAATGCATCAGAGTAGGAACATGAAAAAAAGATTTTGTCTCATGGCAGTGAAATGAAAGAGGAAAAAGATCACGGTCCCACGGTCCTCTTTAACAACACATTCCAATGACTTACAACCTCCCTGTAGAAGTGAAGTCCCATCACTTCTCTGTAGTGGTACAAGCTGAGGCATTGGGAGATACTTAGGACTCAACCTACAGCAATAATAACTTAATAAAACAATTATGATGCACTAGACATTCTCTGAGGTGTGTTTTGTATCTTTTTTAAGTTAATAGTTAACTGTAACATCATAAAGTTAAGTATAACATTAATTCTATTTTGTAGAGAAGAAAACTGAGTTTAAGTGGCCCAGGGTTACCTAGGAGAAAAATTTTGAAGGCAGGTAGTATGACTCAGGGGCCAAAGAACTATCAGCCGAGCACTTTGAATGTATTAAGGAAACAAGATGTGGGTGAAACCCAGTCAATTAGAAAATCCCATGGATTTTATATTTAAGTTCATGGCATAGCGGTTATCTACTCATTCTCAAAACATTGTATTCAAAACTGATGAAAGTCAGAACTACATCTTCAACATGAATTTGGCACAAAATGTTTCAATAATGTACTTAATTATTTTTAAAAAAAGAATTCTGCTGTGTCTATCAGGGACTGACTGTAAGTGCTACCATGAAAAACTGTCTTCAAGTGATAGTATTGTCCTCAGAGTGAGGACACACTCTGTTGTCAACACATGGAAAGAATAGCAGAGGCTGTATGTGCATAGTGTATATCTGTGTCAATCTATGTATGTGTGCATCTATGTATGCCTTTATGTATGTGTATGTATATGCTGTATGTTTATATGTTTGTGTATATATATGTATATACATTTGTGGGTTTGTCTGTGTGTGTATAAAAATGTTTGCAATGTGTTATTCAGTCTTCACAGTAGGTACAGAAAGCAGTTAAGCAATTGCTCAGGTTGGTTTTTGCTGTCATAACACACTCCTTTGATTCTTTCTTACTTTCATTTGTTTTCAAGTTCCATTCCAACCAACCAGTTAGTGAAACTTTGTAGTAAAGTTTATTTATTCCCCATAAAATAGGGGCACTTTGTAATCAGGTATGATTTTTAATACATAAATGTATTTGATATCAGAAGAAAGTCAGTTCTAGGGTAGTTTTGCTTTCACTCATTTCTCTTTTAAATAAGATTATTTCCTGATACATGATGGTTTTCAAAAACATCCCCTTTTCCACTTAACAGTGCAGAATGTTGATAGAGTTGAATGTTCGTTCACTATGCAATACATGCCTTTTAGAGTCATGTTTTTTAATCAGTGTCAAGTATAATGGCTGACATATAGAAAAAGACAGAAGACCTCATTTATGATAAGCTGACACACAATAGATGCAGCCATTCTATCTAGAACTGAACAAAACTTCTGTATTTGTTTTCTCAGAATGCAAGCAAAAGCTCTGGGGCCAGCACTTTAGATGAACAAGGCATTTTGTTCCTTAGCTCCCTTTGTAAATACTTTAACTCTTAGAAATAACACTGGCTGGCCAATGAAAACACTTTGATAAAACCTAAGAATGTAAGATAAAAAACAGCTGGGCAGGTTTATATATATAAATATATGGAATAATACACACACACACACACACACACACACACACACACACATATATGGAAACAACTTTGAACTACATAGACAATGTCCTTTAAATCCAAACAGATGTGGTTTAATCTTGGTTTTGATCCTCTTGTAGACTTTCTCAGAATGCCTGCATATGCAGAGAGTTGATGACTTTCAGATGTTTGGACATAATTTGTCTCTGTTAGAATCACCTTGGTGCATAGATCATGTACACCAAACACTCCGAGTCTTTGAACATGGACAGCAGGGTACCAGGGAGAATTTACGAGGCTCTTTTGGTTTGGGCCAATAATTCTGAAGGTGGGGGGATGGGCAATGATGTCCATACAATGTCATTTTGGAAATAAGGA
The DNA here is from genome assembly GCA_902168405.1 of Peromyscus aztecus. Taxonomy (NCBI): domain Eukaryota; kingdom Metazoa; phylum Chordata; class Mammalia; order Rodentia; family Cricetidae; genus Peromyscus; species Peromyscus aztecus. The sequence goes on from CABHPQ010164199.1 coordinate 53,062, forward strand.
AGTCAAATATGTTCTCCATGACTTCGGTAAATCATGGTGATAGTTTCAGTTCCTTTCACCCAGAAATGCTTTCAAGATGAGTTTTAACACGTGACTGCTCTAAAAATAAGGCAGCAGGGGATTTGTGCACCTTGCCAGGTCCCTGATGTTTATGAGCCACTTGTCATGTGATATCCCCTTGCACCGGAGCAGAGTTCCCTCATCCCAGTGTTAGCAGGAGAACCCAGTAGATGGTTTAAAACATGGCCTGTCGTCATTCAGACTGTGAAGGCCACTATGAAAGTCTACTTAAAAGCCACTTTCAAGTCCAAAGGGTAGGAAGGTTGTTCCATTTGTTAACTAGGAAAGAGACTGAAGAGTCACAGAGGGAGACATTTGATAACACTTTCTCTTCTCTTCTCCCTACTGCTTGGATGAATAGAGTGGTGAACAGAAGGGAATGGTGAACACAAGCTTGTGGCAGATCTTAAGATCTTACATGGGAATCCAAAGGGATGAGAACAGGGCAGAGTGCACTGAGTAAATAACACTTGGATCATCAAATGACCTTGGGGAGGTCCACGTTCCAACTTAGCTTTTCCTTCCTAGTTTCCCTAATTTTCTCCATGGTCACAGCCCTTGATAATATCGAAAAGTCCCCATTTGCAGTGGGAGGAAATGGAGTGCATGTATATTTTAGCAAAAAAAAATATGAAAACAAAAAGTGGGGGAGACATGGAAAGAATGGATAGAAGGACAAAGGGGGTGAGGTTGACTGAAGGTGGTGATTGTAGATTGGTGAGTCACTGGGAAGTTGGCCCAGTGTCCACAGTCAAACACAAAGGAAGGATCCAATTTCTATGTGGTCAAACATTTTCTAGAACTCTGTTGGCTCTCTAGCAACAGGCTTTTGTTCCCTGTAATGTCTCACTCCATCAAAACCTTCCTTGGGGCAGAAGTGTAATGTGAGGTCATTTCTAGTCACAATCCAATCTACCACAACAATCTGGCATTATATGCACAGGCTTATTATTTAAGAAATGCAGTTCTGTTTATGGTGCTGGAGCCTCTAAGTTTACCTCCTCATCCTCTTGTACTGTCTGTCTACATATGGTTCCCAATCTTTGTGTGAGGAAGTGATCCCTGTTCAGTCAGCACCACTCCAAAGGATCATGCCAAATTCCAGTCCTTTGTGCTATCACGACACTGTGCCAGGATCTTTATCAGTGATGTGTCCAAATAGAGTTACAGTGGCTGCCAAATAAGGGGAAAGGTGGGCACTAGGGTGCTTGCAGAAGCTGAGTCAGAATTTCTGAGACTGCATCCAACTCCAACCAGTTCCCAGGGAAACAATGAAGGGACAAGAGACTGGGGTGCAGTAGGGCAAAGAAGCATTGTGCCTTCTTCAAGGGATGCTCGAGTGATGTTAAGAGGTAGAGGAACCAAGAGGCCCTGTTTCCTTTTCACAAATGGGAGAGGAGAAGTTAGAATTGGAGGTATGTAAAGCCTGAAAAGGCAGCTAAGTGGGGTGAGAGACAAGTCCCCAAGTCAGGAAACCATAGAATCGGGGTCCAGTTGTGAAGCTTTTAGCCCCTGGGACTGAGTACAAGGTAGATTAACACTTCCCTTGTGTACACTGGCTAAAGTGGAAAGTTTGGATGTCTTCTAAAGATCTTTTAAACTGGAAAATGGTTTGAGGATAAATGTTTTTCCCGCAATTCTATTAACACAGAGATTTCAACTCTATGCTTGGAAGAAAAGAAAAAGGACATGAGGAGTGGAAAGGAAAAGACACAAACATACCGAGACAGGGTAAACACATACATCAGGTAATAATGATAATTATGATTCACTTTCTAGTCTGGGAGCATATGGAGAGTGACCATAACATGTATCCATTCCCACATTTGGTCTTAGACCCTACAGTAAGAGAAGCTCACTGATCTGAAAGACAGGCATGCGTACAAACAACAAAGGTGCATATTACACTAACTTAAATTATTGTTATTGCTTTGATACCCAGGTGTTTCTAACAAAGTCAGACACCCCATCTCAACCAAAGAATTGCCAATTTATAGTGATACTACAAGAAAACCTGTCTGGCTTGGGCTAAGAAGAAAATGTCCATATTGGTCTTCAAGGTAATTCATTCCTCAAGAACCTTCAAGTGTGTCTTGGTTTTCTGATGTGCTACAGGGTGGGTAATTTACAAAGAAAAGGGTTGGTTATTTCATGCTTCCAGGAGTTTGAGGATACTGAGGGCATGGTGCTGGCCTCTGGTGAGGGTCATCCTGGTGCTTATCTTGGCAGAAGCCATAGTCAAGAGAGACATATATACATAGAGACAGAGATGGAGAGATAAAGAAAGAGACTGACCCATTCATTGATAACTTACCAATCCATTGACCATGAATGGCTGATGGCTCTGCCTAAAACCACTTCCAAAAGACCCTACCCTTCAACTTTGCTGCACTGGGAAACAAATTTCCACCCCTTGGAATCTGGGGGCACATCCAGTCCCCAGCTTGCATTCAAAATATGAGTGATTTCCTACCCTATGTGACTTAAGGAATGTCACACCTCTTACACATGCCTTTTGGTGTGTGTGTGGCGGGGGGCAGTCTCTGTTGTAATGCAGGGGCATTCATGAAGAACTATGAAGAAGCTGGTGAGCTCATTATGCTAAGTCAGCTTCTGAGACTCTCTCTGTGTGGAAGGTGATGACAGTTAAACAAATAAACTGGTTTGTGCTGGGGGCCCTCTAGGAGCCAGGTATTATGGGAAACATCTCAGCTGTATTCTTTTCCTTTTCACAGCAATCTCATAATTCCTTCAACAGTTCATTTATTTTACTGCCCACCTACTACATGCCAGAAATTCTCCTGGGCTCCAGGGAGAT
>CABHPQ010164200.1:0-50433 GCA_902168405.1 Peromyscus aztecus
TTATGGTTACCTGGTGGGTTTGGAATCCAATCTCCATCTTCACATTCTTTGCTTGAAATGGGACCATTGTTGCTTCACAAGACAGGTTTGTGTGTTTTCTTCAAGGAACATAGCTATAACCCAAATGTCAAATGATATGGTTTGGAAGCTTGAGGATAAGCAAATAATCCTTGGTGGGAGGAGGAGCTAAAATAATAAAGAAGAGTTCTTGATCCTCCTGTGGCCAGAGTAAGCCATACAGACATCTCCTTCAGCTGTTTATTTGTAGATCATTATAGAGCCACAGGACTTTACAAAGATAGTCCAGAGAAGTCCCAAGAATACATCACCCAGTTTCCCCCACTCTTCCCAAACCTGGGAACAGCATGAAAAGCAGAAAGAGGTGCTGGTTGGTGTGTGTGCCGCTCCATCATGTTCGCATGTCTGAGGATATGTAGACATTGCAATCTATGTAGGGTTCAGTTCACAGCATGAGCATCTCTTTCCATCCCTTCTTTAGGGATGGGTCTCCTTCTCCTCACAACCCTAGAAACCACTAACTTATTTCCTTAATATCACAGCAAAAGGCAAAGAAATGCAATGCTCAGTGTAGTCGCGGACTTGAAGACGCACCTCACCAACCTCACCAACGACAACACACAGATGGCAGGTGCATAAAGAGGTCAGAGTGCCATTGGCCAGAAGATGTGCAAGTTAGGGTGGCGCAACACTGCTCATCTCTCGGAATAGCTACAGTCAACACATCAATGATGCCAGGTGACTCACACGGTACTACTCGGAAGGAGAAACAGTAGCTTATTTTCACCACTCCAGCACTTTGAGTTTTCATTCTGTAATACAGATTTCTCCCAGTGCCAAACAATTCATCCTTACCTACAGCCAGTGCACCTCCAGACTCAATAAGATTAACAAAATGATGTTTCCCATAGATGCTGTTGTTTTGATGAATCTGGATGAGGGGCTGGGCACTGGACTCACTCACAACTGACATTGTGGGAATCCTAGAGTCCAACCAGAACTGAACCTCACAGCTCACTTGAGAAGCCTTCTGGAGAGGCAGAGGCAGCATCCATAAAACACACCGTGTGTTTCCTGGACCCTGTGGCTAACCCAAATGTTTCATGGTGGTCATCATACACCATGCCTCAAGCACGGGCATGCCTGTTCATGCTGTTCTGATACACAGCAGCCTCTGTCCAAATAGTCCTGTGTCCCCAAGAGCACTTTTTCTACTGTCCCAGAGTCCTGAGCCTAATTCTAGCATCTCACTCACCATTGTGAATTTTAGCTTCCCATGGAAACCTCCCCGATGCCTGCCGTCTCTCCAAACTCTGGGACACTGAAAGGACTCAGTTACCTTTACAAGATAAATTCTTAGCATGCCTGCTGAGAACAGTGCTTATTTAGCTACATTTTGCAGCTGAGGAAGGATGGAGCTACACAGCCTAGATTCCTGACCCATGTGACATGTGGATTTTCATCTTCGTGGGAGAGACAGAGCACTGCTGTGGAAGAACACTCAGAACATACACAATTTTTAAACTCAGTCCCTGCTCAGTTCCAACACCACTACTCATACATATGTTGAAATCAGAACTTTCTAGACACTTGAGACAGCCTTCAGCTTAAATGTTGCCATGAGGAAGTGACAAATTAGTCTAAGAGTAAAAGGAACACCAAAAAATAGAAGCCAGCAGCTTGAAGTTCAAAGCCAGTTGATGTTCTCTGCAGGTGGACATTCTAGGAGAACAAAGCAAAGCTTCCATCTGTGGACACAGCTTGGTGCCCATTGGAGACACACATGCCACTCCTGTGTACATCTTAGTAAGCACACTGGGACCTGTGTTGTTTTTATGAATTAAGAACATGCACCCAATCCACACAAGGGCCCAGAGGAGAGGAAGAGGAAGAAATTTTGAGAATGCCATTGCCACAAATATATGGAAGCCAACATTTTCAGGGATGGGAAATGAGAACTAGCATGTGTCCTGGTTAGTTTTTATTGTCCACTTGACACAGTCTAGAGTCATCTGAGAAAAAGGAACCTAGTTGAAGAATTGCCTAGATCAGACTGGCCTGGATCCATGTCTGTGGAGCATTTTCCTGGTTGTTGATTGATGTAGGAGGACCCAGTGCACTGTGGGCAGCATCATCCCTAGACAGGTGGACCTAGGATGTATAAGAAAAATAGCTAAGCATAACCCAGAAAGCAAGCCAGCACATGGCATTCTTCCACAGTTTCTGCCTCCAAGTTCCTGCCAAGATTTCCCTCAGTCATGGACTGTAACCAGTGAAGAAACCTGTAAGGAAAAGTAAACTGTTTCCTCCTCCAAAATTGCTATTGGTCATATTTGTCACAGCAACTGAAAGGAAACTAGAATCCCATTCAATATAAGGGGCCACAAACTTTCTCCATAAAGGACAAACTGCAAGCATTTTAGACTTTTTTTGCCCAAATGTTCTCTGTTTAAAATATCTAACTCAACACTGTAGTGAAAAGCAAGCTTGAAATGTAAGCTGATAAGTATAACCTGGAGAGGAAAAATGAGACAATGGAGTATGAGGACATTTTTTAGGAAGCCCCACACAAGCAGTTCATTGTGTGCTTATTACAACTTTAGTTTTCAGTGGAAGGAAATGACCAACACAGATCCAGGCCCAGGAGCATTTTGAGGCAGCTGGAGGGGACTCAAGGTGAGTGTGAGTGAGGCTCTCAGTCACAGGAAGTCGGTTGCGTCCTGCCTCCTGGCGTCATCAGGGGGCTGTGGGGTGCACACCTGTTTCATACATTCCTCCACAACTAGTGTGCCATCTCTATCTTCTCACATGAGAGCTAGCACCCCACCCCTCCACAGCCCCTGTGTTTCTTTCCCAGTGGTCTTCTGTGCACAGGTACCTTCAGGAGGCCGAGTAGGTGCAACGTTTTGAAGAGCATAACAGCAACACTTGGGGCTCTGCAGCGGTTGTGAAGACAAGCCTACTGTGTGCTGTTTTGGAAGATGGCGGGCGGGTTATGCCCTTACATGAGAACATGTCTTTCCTCTGCTTGAGTTATGAACCCACCAATTCCTGTTGCTCCTCTGTGGAGCTGTGGGGCTGAACTGTGACACTGTCTTCTCCAAAACTCAAACCCTGAACCCTAATACCTAAGACCTCACAATGTGACTATCTGGAGAGAGGGTCTTTACAGAAGACCTTAGGGTAAAATGGGCTCTGCTCTAGGAGGACGGATGTTCTTACAGGAAGTGGACACAGGACATGGCTAAGAAGGAGGATAACCTTGTGAGGAGAGAGGAAGGAGACATCTACACACCTGGGGCAGAGGTCTCAGGAGAAACCAACGTGGCCCACTTCCAACCTCCAGTGCCATGAGTGCCTCCTGTGCTTGGGGGAGTCTGTCTATGCGCCTTTGTTAGAACCCCTGGGGAACTGAGAGGTTCACTCACCTTTACCTACTCTCCTGCATTACTGAAGACTAGGGAGGGAGGGAGGGAGGGAGGGAGGGAGGGAGGGAGGGAGGGAGGGGGAGGGAGGGAAGAAGGGAGGAAAGAGGAAGAGGAAAGGAAGCCTGTCTGCACTCACTGGGTCCTTCGCTCCTCTCTGTTATTCAGATGGACATCTGCAACTTCCCATTACTGTGTTATTTCCTACTACTGTATGCCCAGGATACATTCACAGCCTCTGGGGATTGGACTCTGACTCCCACAAAAATTCCACACACACCATCCAGGTCTAACATATGAGGTCAGAACTTGCCGGGTCAAGCCTGGGCTAGGTGGAGCACTATCCAGGGGTCCTCCCAGTCCTCCACCTTATGTCTTGGCTCATGACTTCCTGCAAGAGCCCTTCAAGATACACTCTCCCCTGTGTGATGATCTCAAAAGGTGACCCTGGTCATCACACCCAGGAGAGAGGGACCCCACTCCCGGCCCCTCACTATGCTGATTTGACCCATGAAGTATTTTCTTAGTCTATGCATCCGGGTCCTGTGCTTTCGTGTAGAAGCATTCCGTCCTTTTCACAGGTTCCCTCTCTCGCTGCTCCCAGCATCCTGGCTAGACTGTTAAGTACGGCCGCCATTCGCCGAGCAAAAAAGATCTTGGCAAAAGAAAAGAGGCAGCCTGCTGTGGGATGTTCTGTATGGCAAATGTGTTGCTAATAAAACACTGATTGGCAGTGGCTAGGCAGGAAGTATAGGCGGGGCTAACAGAGAGAATAAAAAGAACAGGAAGGCAGAGGGAGTCACTGACTGCCAGCCAGCCGCCAGGACAAGCAGCATGTGAAGATGCCGGTAAGCCACGAGCCATGTGGCAAGGCATAGATTTGTAGAAATGGATTATTATAAGCTATAAGGACAGTTAGCAAGAAGCCTGCCACGGCCATACAGTTTGTAAGCAATATAAGTCTCTGTGTTTACTTGGTTGGGTCTGAGCGGCTGTGGGACTGGCAGGTGAAAGAGATTTATCCTGACCGTGGGCCAGGCAGGAAAAACCTCTAGCTACAGCAGCCCCCAAAGGAGGCCTCTTGAGGGAGAGGACAGGGGAGCAGGTTATGCACAAATAATAACATCGTAACAGAGACAAGGAAGGGGTAGGAAGAGAACAGAAAGCGAGTCTCCCATCAGCCCTGGAGAAAGAGAACAGAACCAAAGCTCGGATCCCGGCAGAAGACTGAGAGCCAGGAAGAACCAGGGGAAACAGTCACATTGACCTCAGGAACGGTAGAGCCTCCCCAAGGTGAAGGATCAGGCAGGGATTCCAAGCAGGACAAAACAGAAATCGAGCACCCATCTTTGGGAGCTTTTATGTCTCTTTGACAGCAGTGAGGGACAGCAGTAGGCAGGCATGAGTAATAGCAGGTGGAACCTTCCAGAGTTACGGCTCTCATTCAGGCTTTGAGGGCCAGGGCCCTTAGCTCCACAGGTGCTGCAGCTCTTGGTAGGCCTAGGAAGCTGGGGTGCTCAGTCCTTTGCATTGTACTGCTGTCGTTGCGGCTTCTGGGCTGTGGTGCTGGGATTCCTCAGTCCGCAGCAGCAGTCCGGAGGTGTTGGGACTCCCTACAGACAGCGTCACAGCTTGCTGTGTCTAGTGCCATGGCTGCCACTACACAGGAGGTACTGTTCTCGCTCCTTTTGTTGTTGTGTGGTCCCTCCAGTGCCAGCCACCAGACCCACACTGGTGGTCCCACCTCTGCTGCAGCTCTCAGCCACGTAGGCTCCTTGGCCGATTTTGCAGCTCAGCTTGCTGAGCCTTCGGCTCCCCCTCTGCTGCTGGTCAAGACTGGCTTGATGGTTCCCACAGCTCTGCTCTGGTTCCTTGTCCCGGGCTGTGTGGGGGCTGTGTGGTTCCCACAGTTCTGCTTCTTGTCAGGGCTTTGTGGTTCTCACAGCTCTACTTCTACAGGTCAAAGCAGCGGGCCATTCCTGTGGTTCCCCACTTCTGAGCATTGGTCTCCCCACAGCTTTGCCTCCTCTGTGGATACCAAAGCGGCTACCCACTCTACTGGTTCTGCAGCTGACTGTGCCAGACCTGCTCACTGCTGCTACCATCCTGGGTCATCACCATCACCGCCATATTGTCTCCGCTTCCCCAGCTTCTTTCTTCACGTTACCAGCTCAGCTCACTCTATTAAAGGTAAACCAGAGAAGCCTTTGGTTGGGCCTAATGTTGCCACGCCAGGGTAGGTGACGCATGATGTCTGCCAGCCAGCTCAGCAAGTGAGCCCAACAGCCTGGTTATGCAGCCAGAGGGGCACCCATAGCAACAAACCTTGCAGGCCAGTGAAGGTTTGTGTCTGCACCTCTCAGGGTTTTGTCCCTTACACACCAGTCATAGCCGCCCTTCTGCTAGGCCTCCAGGGAACACGCTCTCCTCAAATAAATTATTAAATAAAAAAAATATGTAACTCACATTCATAATTCAAGTCTCGGGGTGGCAGGCTGACAAACGGTTTCCTGTGACATGTGCAGGAGGAATAAAGGCAGAGCTCCCCAGAGTTTTCCCTAGCCCCCACCCCACTCCAAGAACAACCAGATAGTTATCCTGAAAGTTTAGATAAGAGAAAAAGGTCGCCCAGGATCTATCCACCACATACTACCAAAGAAATAAACTCTACCCACCCCCACCTACACCCTCACCCCCACCCCTGGGCATTCTTCAAAGCAGGTCTGGCTATTTTTAGTCAAGACATAACCTTTCATTAGGCAGAATTTCCATATTTCCCTTTGTGCAGTTGATAAAATGTTTCTGAATTTTTACTGCTACACTGTTACTGAGAAAACAAAACTGCTAACCCTGTCCCCAGGGTGTTCATTGCCACATTCCCAGAGCCTGTGATGTTTGCATCAACCTTCCTATCCATTTCCCCCCGCCATCAAGGCAATTGGTGTTTACACTGTCTTGAGAAGCAGGCATTGCTGGACTCTGCCATGGCAGTCTCCAGGCAACAAGCCGCTAGAGCAGGCCACTCACCCCACCCAGACCCCGCCCTGTGTGTAAATAGTAACTTTTGCCCAAATTAAAAGTTTGCTTGCTCATGGCCTCCCTCTTTTCCAGGAGGTGCCAAGTGAGAGGTGAATGAGTAACTGACTGATGGACACATCTCCAGCATCAACTATGGAAGGGGACAATAGTTTAGGAAGGGAAATTTACCCTCAGGGCTCAGATGGGATATCCCAAAGGAAAATGGTGGTGCATGCTTGTTCACAATGGCATTGAAAGATTAATTCATATAGGAGTTTATTTTGTTCACTTGTTTTGTTTATTGAGACAAGGTCTCTCTCTATAGTCCTGACTATCCTGGAGTTAGCTATATAGACCAGGCTTGCCTGGAACTCACAGAGATCCTCTGGCTCTGCCTCCCAAGTGCTGGGATCAAAGGCATGCGCCACCACACCCTGCTTGGATTAACATTTTGGGAGAGTCTATTTCCATTTGCTATTAGCTTTGACTTTGTGGTGATCCTCTGGCCTCTGACTCCCAGGCTGCCATACCCCCCACCACACCCACCCCTCATACTTGCTCACCAAGTATTTTACTGACTGAACTGTCTCTCTAGGCCCCAGCAATGCACTTTTAAGCCCTTCTAAAAATTGCCTGAATCCTCATGGTTTTTAGAACATGCAGCACTCCCATACACAGCCCCTGGGCTACAGGAGCTGTCCCCACCTCCAAGCCATTTGAGGTCAGTCTGGTGACTGTATATAGGGGATCAGGACACTCCTTCCCACCTTGGATAACCCCTCTGTGAATATCAGCACCCCTCTTCCTGCTTTTTTTTTCCTGATCTCCACCCCAGGCTTCTCTGGAGTCCCTTGCTTCTGGCAGGTGTGGCAGGGTCCCTGGGAAGGCATTGTGTCCTAAAGGAACAGTGAACCATGGAGGCAGTAGGAAGAAGACACACAGTGGAAACTGTGGAAGGCAGCAGAGGCCCAGAGAGGACATGATGGGGGCCCGGGAGACACCACCATGGGGAAGGGAAGCACCGTGGCAGAGTTAACTGCTGTGACCCTTCTGGCCAAGGCCTCCAGTTGAGCAAAGATTATCCATGGGTGCAGGAAGGTACCTTGAGCAGCAGACTAGCCTCGCTGTTCCCAAACCTTGCACCCCTTGCCCATACCTGGGATTAGGAATGGAAGGCTAAGGCTGCACTGAAGACACCAGACCCAGCTAAGGCAGAGCACTGGCCGGAGCCAAGTGCTGCATGACCGGGTGTACAGCAAAGTTGACACTTGGGCTTCTGCAGGAGCCAGTCTAGAGAATGCAGCCTTCCAGACATCATGGTGGGCGAAAGGAGACCGTTCTAATCAAGGGGATTTCAGGTCCAGTGGACAATGTGTGGCCTGGGCTCCTCTCTTCCCACTCAGGTCCCTTACCACTCCTGCGTGCCATGCCCTCCCCTCTGACCCCTGAACTTCCCCTTCCCTCTGGACTTACAAATGACTCAGGGCAGGTAGCAGAGGGAAGGAGAACTGGCCTCGGGCACTTGGCCCTGGACTGAAGTTCTACCTCCAGATACACAACTGCTTCCCTGAGGCTGCATGCCTCTCTGAACAGTGATGCGTAGTGTGTTGGAAAGGAAGCTAAGTGCAAGAAAGGACGCTGAGCAGAGCCTGGCGGCTGTGAATTTCCCAGATTTCCCATAAGCTCCAAACTGGATATCAGTGATAACTCAGGTGGAAGACCCTCCTTCCACTAGGCCAAAGAGGAGTATACTATCCCCAGACACGTGCCAAGACTCGTGTGTGTGTGTGTGTGTGTGTGTGTGTGTGTGTGTGTGTGTGTGGCACTGGTGATGTTACAGTTTTCTCTCTAAGGCTGCTACCACCCTGAAGGTGGGGGAGGAACCGAAAATAGAAGCCACTGGACCAGCAGGAAATGAATGCTGTCATAGCAGTCAGTGCTTAACTAGCTGCCCAAGTGTTAAATACTGACAACATATCATCTTGATTCGCTATCACAACACACCTGCAGGAAACCCAGTGCTTAACCCATTTCATAGATAAAGAGTGTAAGGGAATGTTTGTAGCTGATGCAAAGTGCATCTCACTGCTGCAGTGGTCACATCCGTCAGACTTTGGGAGAGGATGACTTGGTTCTGCCTGGCCGCCTATGCTCAGGAGAGTGACTAGGGTCGGAGGAACAGAGATTATAGGATAAGTGGTCCAGAAAGGAGGCAATGGTATAATGCAGAGAAACTTGAAAGTTTACAATCAAATGAAAGAAAATGATCTAGGGAGAATATGGGGCGGCCCAAGGGGGGGAGGGGGAGGTAAGCCAGGTATGGTAATGATACCTGTCTTAGTTAGCTTAGTTAGGGTTAAACCTTGTCTTACATAGGGCTGACCCCTTGTCAATTTAACACACAAACACTTCACTTTTTCTTTTATCCCCAAGATGGCACATTAATATTAATGTCACAGTACAAAGCAAAAATAACTTTGAAGTGCCACAGTTCTTAACAATTCAAACACAATAAAATTTCAGTCTGTTTAAAATATCCAATCTCTCTAAAAAGACAAAATTTCTTTTAAAAGTTCAAGTCTTTTAGCTGTGGACTCCTATAAAAATCAAAATTAGCCAGGCGGTGGTGGCGCATGCCTTTAATCCTAGTACTTGGGAGGCAGAGGCAGGCAGATCTCTGTGAGTTCAAGGCCAGCCTGGGCTACAAAGCGAGTTCTAGGAAAGGCACAAAACTACACAGAGAAACCCTGTCTTGAAAAAAACAAAAACAAAAAAGAACAACAAAAAAAAAAACAAAAACAAAAACAAAAAAATCAAAATTAAATTAAATAACTTTTCACTTCAAGAGAGAAAAACCAGGGCAGAGTCACAATCTGAACAAAGCAAAATCAAATTCCAAAAGGGTAAATAACTCAATGTCCAATTATCTGGGACTCACTCACGATCTTCTGGGCTCCTCCAAGGGGCTCAGGCTCCTCCTCCAGCTCCACCCTCTGTGACACACACAGGTTGTCTTCTGGGCTCCAGCTGTTCGTGGTGGCCGTACCATGGTACAGGCATCTCCGGGATGCTGGGGTCTTCTACTGCAACTGGGCTGACTTTTACCAGTAGACTTCCACTGGCACTCTTCACAGTGCCAAGTCACAATGTCTCTGTACAATGTCCCCTCAGTCCTGGACATTCAGCTGCTACTGAGGCTGCGCCTTCACTAATGGCCTTTCACAGGGCCAAGCTTCCCCTGCTCCCCATGACCCCTTCATGCTTTCAAAGCCAGTACCACCTGGGTGACTCTTACACTACCAAGTTCAGCTGCCAGAGCAAAGTACAACCTTGGCCACCTCTGGAACACAGCTTGTTTGTGCTGACTCTCAGGAAACCCTTGACATCACCTCAATGATGCTGGTCTCCTCTTAATCATAGCCGATTCTTTGCCCCAGCTGACCAGCACCCATTATCCCAGCAAAACAAAGATTTTGCTTTAGTGGTTCCTGTCTTCTTATTAATCACAGGCAATTCTTCAGCTCCAGCTGACCAGAACCAGATTCCTCGCACAAAAAGCCAGGTAGAGTCTTTGCTTCCCTCTGAAACTTCACAAGCCAGCCCTCCGTCTTCTGCACGGCTCTCAACATTCTTACCCTCCAAGCTCCTACAGAACAGCTCACTGAGCTCTCAATACTTTATGGCTTTCCTACCCCAAAATAACATGGTCAGGCCTGTCACAGAAATACCCCACTTCTGGTACCTGTTACGGTATTGCACGTGGGGGACCCTGGCTGGCCAGGCCAGGGTATCCCACTCCTGCAGAGTAACATGCCAGGCAGATGCAGCGGCGGGCAGCAGCGTGTGAACAGTCACTCACAGCCAGGCACTGCATCAACAAGGAGATAAGTTTATTATAATAGAGAGATGAAGAGAAAGATAGGGAAAGAGGGAGGCAGGAAGAAAGAGAGAGGGAGAGAGAGTGCACACTTCATGGGAATGGAGGGGGGGGATTCTCTTTTTTTTAAAGGGGACTTTACATCAGGATGCTGGGCGGGTCTCCAAGGGGTGGATTTTCAGGGGACGGGTCAGAATACCAACAGTACCAACTGGTCTTAGTTAGAGTTACTGTTGCTGCAGTGAAACACCATGACCAAAGAAACTTTTAGAGGAAAGGGTTTATTCAGCTTATGCTTACATATTACAGTTCATCATCAAAGGAATTCAGGACAGGAACTCAAACAAGGCAAGGACCCGGAGGCAGAAGCTGATGCAGAGGCCATGGAGAAGTATTGCTTGCTGGCTTGCTCCTCATGGCTTGCCCAGCCTGCTTTCTAATAGAACCCAGTGCTACAAGTAAGGGATGGTGCCATACACAATGGGCTGGGCCCTTCCCCATCAATCACTAATTAAGAAAATGTCCTATAGGTTTGCCTACAGCACGATTTTATAGAGGCATTTTCTCCACTGAGGCTCCCTCCTCTCTACTACTCTAGCTTGTATCAGGTTGACACAAACCTAGCCAGTACAACCTGTAATCCCATTGCTGAAGAGAAGGAGGCAGAAAGATCACAAATTTAAGTCCTGTCGGAGTTACAGAGTGAGTCGGTCTGAGCCCAGCCTGAGCTCTGCCTGAGCTACACAGCTCTACAGTGAAACCTTGTCTTAAAGATCAGGAAATAGAGGCTGGGGAGATGGCATGAGGGCAAAGTCACTTGGCACACAAACATGAGGAATGGCATTCAGATCCCAGCACCCAGGTGAGTATGGCAGCTCACCTGCAATCCCAGAGCTCAGTAAGGTAGAAACAGGGGTCATGAGGGAATCCCTAGAAGAAGATGATGAACTAGCCTAGCCAAAGCAGCAAGCTCTGGGTCAAACTGAGAGCCCATGCCTCAATACATCAGGTAGAGAAAGATCGAAAAAGACACCTAATGTTGACCTCTGCCCCCTACCATCGTGCACATACAAGTGCATGTGCACCTACACACATACCAACATACATATACACATGTGTGCCCACAACATGCCAGAAAAAGGGCAGGTGGGGTGGGGGTGGAGCGGCCAGTACAGGGTAGAACCCTCCAAAATTTAGTTGGCTTCCACACAGGGAAATCTGAAAACAGGAAGTATGTGAAGATCCAAGTGCGGTCCTGGGAAGACAGTGCTGACATCTGTGTGCAACTCCCACTTCCCAAGACCTGTCTGTATGGAAGAAAAGGCAAACATTTGCCAGGCATTTCCTAGAGTTCCCTGCAGCTCGAGAGCTGAGCTGACTGGAACCAGACCAGGGTTGGCACCAAAGCACAGCTAGCCAGAGATAAGGCAACCTGGAAAAGTTGATGAAGACAAGTAAATGCAGGACAGAGTTTAGCAACTTGCCCTCAAAGCAGCGTTTAGATCCCAAACAGAGGAGACACCCGGAATTTGGTATAATTTCCTTTCCAACCTTTCGGAAGAGTGATTTTTGACAGTCGGTAAAGCAGTGAAGAACAGAAAAGGAACCAAAAGAAAAAGCATCCACCATGCAAACTAAGAGAGCTTCCTGGGATTTCCTGCTCCCTGCCTGTTGGAGCACAAGCCTCACACAACAGATTCACAAAGCTGGTAGTTTTGAAGGTTGGCATGAGGCTGTTGATGGCCACACCATCCTGCACAATAGGCATCATCAAGGTGACTTTGGTGAAGGGGTCAATTGTGAGTGAACCAGGCCTGTGTAACCAGGCCCTGAGCAGAAACTAAAAGCAAGTCTGGAGAGTTCCAGAATCCAGGCTCTAGCCAAGGGCCTGCAGTGGCCTCCCTGGAAGGAGATGGGGAAGGGCTTGATTGCCACTGAAAGCCCACTAGAGTGCAAATGGGTATGGACCTCTCCCACCTCGGCGAGAGGCATTTCTTCTTCTTGCTGCTAGCTCTTTCTTCACCTTGTCAAGTATCTGAAAGCCAGATCCCGGTGCCCCATTTTCATCCTGGTGTTTCCCTTCCTCTGAGCACCCGGTTAAGGCAGGAATTCTCACGCACCTGTGTGGGAAGATCAATCTGATTTCCTCCAAACGCTTAGTCAGTCACAAATCAGTGGTCTTGCAAAACATAATAAAATAAGCTAGAACAATGAGATGAATAAGAAACTAAACTGTGCAAAATACAAATTCAGAAATGTTAAGTGAAATGTCTCCACTTTTAGGTAATTGTCGATGGGCTGACATTATGGAAAGCAACACAGAAATTCTCCATGGTGACAAGTGACAAATCGCTCACATGGGTACAGTTCTCCTGGTGACACAGGCAAGACACAAAAATTCCAACCCCAGAGTGTCTGGGGACCCTCAGTTCTGGTCCTTACTTTAGCCCTGGAAACCACAAATCTGCTCTTCGTTTCTGAAATTGTCATTGCAGAAGTATTGCCTGCTAGGCAAGAAAAGGAAGTAAGATATTCAAACTAGAAAGTGCACTGGTCAGTTTTTGTTGTGACAAATGCCCCTTTATACACACACACACACACACACACACACACACACACACACACACACACAATTTTAAAGAAGATGTCTTAGTCACTGTTCTATTGCTGTGAAGAGACACGATGGTCAAGGCAACTCTTATAAAAAGAAAGCATGTAACTGGGGGCTTGCTCACAGTGTCAGAGGTTAGTCCATTATCATTATGATGGGGAGCATGGTGGTATGCATGGCACTGGGGTAGTAGCTGAGAGCTTTACATCCTGATCTGTAGGCAGAGAGAGACGCTGGGCCTGGCATGGGCTTTTAAAACCTCAAAGCCCACACCCCCAGTGACATACTTCCTCCAACAAAGCCACACCGACCCCAGCAAGGCCCCTTCTAACCCTTCTGATCCTTTCAAACCCTTCCACTCCCTCGTGACTAAGCATTCAGATATATGTGCCCATGGGGGCTCTTCTTTTTCAAACCACCATAGGAGGAAAGACTTGTTTTGACTCACCATTTCAGAGATTTCAGCGTGGTCAGCCTCATTACGTCGGGGAGATTAGACATCACAGTGGACAGCTAACCCACAGCAGGTGAGAAGCAGATATCAAGAGAAGAAGAGAACAGGGACAGGACAGGCCTTTCATAGGCATGACCCGGGGCTCCACTCCCTCCAACGAACCCTACCCACTACTAGTGCATTCAGCTGTGGGTTCATCAGTGCATTGGTCCATCGATTGTATTAAAGTCCTACTCTTCCAATCACTTCTCAGTGCCACCACCAGCTGGAGACCAAGTCTTTAATTCACCAGCGTTTGAACAAATAAACTCAGCACAGTTGCCAGGGTGCAAAATCAACACACAGAAATCAGAAGTACTCTATACACTACCAGTAACTGTTCGAGAAGACACACACGACCAATATAAACCCTTGGAAAGATGATTTTGACGTGGCCATTTTAAAACTGTAAATCAAAACCCTAGTAAGATACTTTAGTCCCAAAAGGATGGCTGGTCTACAAAAGTGGGCAGGAAGCACTGGCGAGGATGTGGAGAAATCAGAGCTCTCTTCAATGCTGAAGAAAATGTAAAACGTTGGAGTTGCAGTGAGAACTATTTTTCTGATACTTCAAAAAAATTGAGCATAGAATTACTATATCATCTACAAAGTTCATATTAGGGAGGATATGCAAAAGAATTAGAAGCAGGGACTTGGGGCTGGAGAGATGGCTCAGTGATTAAGAGCACTGACTGCTCTTCCAGAGGACCTGGGTTCAATTCCCAGCACCCACATGGCAGCTCACACCTGTCTGTAACTTCAGTTCTAGGGGATCTGACACCCTCACACAGACATGCATGCAAGCAAAACACTAATGCATGTAAAATAAAAATAAATTAGACTGGACATTGGAAATAAACAGAAAAAAATGCTATATCCATGCAGTGGAATATTATTCAGCTTTAAAGAAGGGTGGAATTCTGATACATTGTGCAGCACAGAAGTACCTTGAAAACTGTTAGGTCGAGAGAAACAGGTCAGGCACAAAGAAACAAATGTTGTGTGACCCTGCTTACTTATGTAGACTCACACAGAGACAGGAAGTGGGATGTGCCTATCTGCCAGGGAAGAAAGGGTAATATACTGTTATTTAATGGGGACAGAGTTTCACTTTGGGAAGATGAAAATCAATTTCTGGAGACCGGCAGTGGTGACGTAGGTGATGTACGTACAGCAACATAGGCAAAGTCAGTGTAGCTGGACTGTACAAATGGGAGGATGGCTAGAACGGTAAACTTTGTGTGCATTTTATCACAACAATAAATAATCTTGGAGTTTGTTCTTTACTTCTGAGCATGAAATAGATGCCTCTCTTTTTAATCATTTACCGACTGGGCTGCTTCTTGGTTGTGTAAGCCTAATGTTCTTGGTTGTGTAAGCCTACTGTGGACCCCATGTGCAGGTTTCCCTGTGAAAATAAGCCCTTGATACTGAGAGATTAAATGTCCCAGAGAGCAAATGCTGGGTCACATGGCGTGTGTCTGCTTAACATCAGAAGAAGCTGCCAACTTGTCTCCTAGGACGTCTGCCCCATTAGCCATTCCTCCAGCACTGCACAAGGATCTGGTTTCTCCAAGTGGACTGTTTGGGGCTTGTGGTCTCTGTAGCTTGGTTGGCCATCATTCTCATGGAATCTTTAGTGAATGAAGGATCCAAATTATGACATCTAGGAAATTTACCAGTTTTTCTTGGTATGGACCATGCTTTTGACGTCCTTTCTAAAAGTCTTGTATTCCGAAGCTTTTGTCCTATCTTCTCCTAAAGATTGCCAGCTTTACCATCTACATTTGTCCTAGTGTGCTTTCTGTTGATGTGGTAAACAATGACCAAAAACAACTTCAAGAGGACAGGGTTTATTTGGCTTTACACTTCCACATCAGCCCGTCATCAAAGGAAACCCTGGGCAGGATCTCAAGGCACAAACCTGGAGGCAGGAGCTGAAGCAGAGGCTGTGGAGGAACACTACTCACTGGCTTGCTTGGCCTGCTTTCTTACACACCCCAGGACCATCTGCCCAGAGGTGGCACCATCTGCAGTGGGCTGGGCCCTTCCTCGTCAATCATTATCTAAGAAAATGCCTTCACAGGTTTGCCTACAGTCCAATCTGATGGAGGAACTTTCTTTTATCGAGGGCCACTTTTTCCAGATGACTCCAGCTTGTGTCAATTTGACAAAAAAAAAAAAAAAAATGAACCAGCACAATATTTTAATCTCATGATTTATTATAATTTGATGTAGGGTATGTCATGGTTTGGATCTGGTTTACATGTGACTCATAAAAGCTCACTCCTGGGATAGCGGTGTTGAAATTATATAACCTTTAAGAGATGGGGCCTTCCCTTTCATTTCACCATTTCTATATCATATCCCCCTTTTTTCCTTTAGAAAGCCTTTGTTAAGCTTTTTCCCTGACCATGACCAATAACAACTTGTAACCAGCCTCCCTTAAATGATGACAAATATCCATAACCCATCTTTTAGGAATGTGGATGTTGTTTTCTCTAGACTGCTTCCTGTTGTCTAGGGGCATTGGTATTTTTGGGGGGACCCTGAAGACATTCAGGATTATGGTCAAATCCTGACTGGAGTATTCTGTGAGGTGGGATCATCTTAGTCAGCAGCCTTGCTGTTTTGGGTGCAGAATACTGAGGAGACTGCAGCAGAGGCATTTTGAGATGCTGGATCACCTCAGCCATTTTCAACGGTGTCTGGTCCCCTTGTTCTAAAAATACTTAAACTTTTAAAAGTAACATACATGTCTGTATTAATACAAGTATAGACTGTGTGTTATGCACAAGTTAGCCAAAGATGATTTTTATTTTATGTTTGAACAGGTAAAATATACATCACCTGTCTTGTAGTCCTACATTTATTTCTTTATGTCTGTAGTCAGGATTTTCAGGAGTTCTTCCTCAATCAAACCTGATCGATATCAATCTAGAACAAATCCACAGCCTCTCATCTCCTGTGGAAATAAAAACATAACCTCTTCCCCAAAGTAGCATATCTTTTGACTTTCATTTTGAAGTCAAGACATTTTTAAATGTATAGATGGGTTTAATCTAGCAGCTTTTATAATCCAATGTGTCTTAGCAGCTGTTGTCTCTTTAATACCAACAGAAAATCTAAAGACAGCACAATAACATACAGAATCCAAACTCTGTGTATTTTCCATCTTTATATGGCTTATTATATTTTTTACTCTATTTCTCTTTTAAAGACTTTATTATTTTTAAACATATTTTTAAATCGATGACTCTCTCTACTCTTTCTCTTTTCTCTCTCTCTCACACTGTAACCTTTTTAGAGGTTCTTTTCCTATCTAGATCTGTCTTTACCGATCATCTGTATTGCTTTTTGATGACATGAGATGAATCTTAAACTACTGTATTAGTCACCAATTGGCATGGTTCAGCTTAGCACATGGCATTGGCGGCTGGTTCCTCCCTCATTTAGTTCCCCAAGAGTTTAGCTTCATGGTGGAGGATCTGTGGGAGCCATGTTTAACAACCCAGCTTTAGGAAGTTGTTGAATCCATGCTGCCTTCAAGTAGCACGCAGCCCACTACTCATAAACCCTACTTAAGTGTTTGGTAGAAAGGGCCTCTTAAAAGAGCTGCACTCACTAGCATCTAGCTAGTGAGCCAAGGAAGCTGCCTCTTAAAGGAGCCATGCCTCTGTTTGTCATTAGTATCAATCCTACCCAAGAAAAGCTGTGTTTGGCTCCATTTTTGTGTGCTTAGAATCTTTTTTTTTAAAGCTTTGTTATGTGGAAATTCCAGCCCCACGTCAGGTGCCATATGTAGGTGGAGTCTCTCTGTGTCTCGGTAGCTGCTCCCAAATAACCATTCAGAGACTTAATATTATTTATACATGCTCAGCCGATAGCACAGGTTTGTTTCTAGCTAATTCTTACATCTTAAATTAACCCTCTGCCAAGTGGCTGTTCCTTCTTTCAACACAGCACAGTCATCTTGCTTCTCTCTGCATCTCTAGCGACTCCTGAGACTCTACCCTTATTCTTCCCAGCATTCTCTCTGCCCCTCGAATCCTGCCTAGCTGTAGGCCAATCAGCTTTTTATTAACAATGAGAGCAACACATTTTCATGGTATACAGAAGGATTATTTCGTAGCACACATAGTGACTCTCAACCATCTGAGACTCTAATTTCTGGGGGTCTGACACCCTCTTCTACCTTTCATGAGCACTACATGCTCCTGATACCCAGGCGTACATGCAGACAAAACACCTGTACGGTTCAAATAAACAATTTTTTAAGTGTCCATCCAGGGGATGGACGTCAAGTTTGGGGAAGTATCCCAAAAGCAAGTGAGTGAAGGTCCACAGGACCTTTGTCTTAGAGACCTCAGGGAGCCCCTGCAACCCTAAACCCCAGCATTCAGCAAGACTTCAATAGTCACGTGTGGGAAACAGCCTGCCAAGCAAACACGCTACAAGCATATGTGTACCATCTGACTGTCAGATCCTATCTTAAAAACAAAACAAATGAGTTCAAGTTAATTGAGTGACTTCCTCCCTCCCTCCTCCCCAAAGTGTTCATGGAAGGATACAGATATTGGAAAACTGCCCTTGAGCACACACATCCACATCTGCTACCCCACAGACAATGTGTACCTCGAAAGGAAGGTGCCCAGCCAGCTGAAGTAGCTCAGAAGGCAGAGAAATCCAAAATCCCAAAGGAATCTACTTTCCACCAACTGTGAGACCCAGATTTTGGACCAACAAGTCTCCTTATTTTCCCTTGTGTAAGACATATGCAGTTTCTTTATATCCTCTGAACAAATTACAGGTAGCTCTGAGCCCTTCCAGGCTAGAGGGAAACTCAGTCCTGTGGTTCTGGGGTCTCCCTCCACCATAGTACTTTGTTAAGACCCTGGGCACTTTTCCAAACCTTAATGAAAGCGAATGTATACAAAAATGAAAAAAAAATTATAAATTACCATGAAATGGACACACCCACGTAACTGCCTCCCAGGTCCAGGAAAAAAAAAAAAATCAACATCCATCCAGGAGCACCCTGTGACCCTCTCCATCATCTGATGCTCCCAGTCCCCACATGACCACTGTCCTGACCCCCGGCTCTTCCCAGATAGGAGCCACCTCGGTGCAGTGACTCAGTGGTTCCCTTCCTCAGCCCTGCCAACAGAACATCAACCCAAGAAATGATGAGAAATGAGTCTCCCACACCCTTCTGAACACCAAAGTGGCACTTGAGACCACACAGCTTCCTCCCTCAGATCTCGGATTCAGGACTAGAGCCGCACCCCAGCATCTGGGAAGTTGTGCTTCTCCCTGGAAGTTCTCAAACACCCGGAGGCCAGGGCAGGATTTTTGTGGGAACCTCCAGGGTCCTGCAATTTCACTCTCCTATAATTTCCAGTGCCCACGTCTATTTTAGGATCTGCTACTCAGAATGTGGAAAAGCAAATGCTGTTTCGGAGTCTGCAGAGACTGTGGGCCACAGGCCTGGCTAGCCACTCTGGGGGAGTATGTAGGCTTATTTTTTTATTCTTATTTTTTTTTAAATCGTTATTATTTGGAGAGTGAGGGGTGGGTGCTAGAGATGGAACCCAGACATTGTGTATGCCAGGCAGGAGTTCTACCATGGTGGGAACCATGCCGTCAGCCCTTGGATTATTTTCAAAAAAATTTTTTTTTGAGACAAGGTTTCTCTGTGCAGCTTTGGAGCCTTTCCTGGAACTCACTCTGTAGCCCAGGTTGGCCTCAAACTCACAGAGATCCACGGGCCTCTACCTCCCGAGTGCTGGGATTAAAGGCGAGTGCCACCACTGCCCAGCTATTTTTAACTATTTATTTTTATGTCAGTTGCTGTTTTCCTTAATGTATGTCTGTGTGAGGGTGTCAGATCCCCTAGAACTAGAGTTACAGACAGTTGTGAGCTGCCATATGGGTACTGGGAATTGAAGCCGAATTCTCTGGAAGAGCAATCAGTGTTCATAACTACTGAGCCATCTCTCCAGCCCCAAGCTTATTTTTAAATAAATAACAGAATTAACTTTTTTAATCCTATGCCTTCCTATTCATTTTAACTGTCGTTTCGCTAAAAGTAAAAAATACTTTTCACAGTGTGTAACTAAGAGAGAGTTCACTGCAATAAGGAATGTAGCTGGGAGGCTAAAGAGGGCAGTGACCTCCCTCTCTTCCAAACTGGGACATTATAATACTTGAATATACTCCCTTTCCTGTAATTTATTCAACCCAGTGATTTGATTTCAGAAACTTCAAATGCTACTCAAATATTGTTCTAACTCATACTTTAAGCTGATGGGCTTTTAAGTGCAATTCCCTTGAAATATACAAACACATAGAAGACAGCCTGCAGCCTGATCCGTGTCTTGGAGAGCTCTGGCAGGGCCAGTTCTCATGCTCTGGGCCAAACTCCTAAGGCATAGGGGCCAGGGACCCTTGTGTAGGAGAGGGTGAGACGTGACTCCCCGCTGCATCTTGCATTGAGGCTTAGCCTCAGAGCCAAGCTGTCTGGACAGCTCTCAACTGGTAACTCCAGGCCCCTCCCTAGAGTCAGTGAGCCTGGAGCCTGGGAGACCTGACTGCAACACAGAGCAGGGCGGGCGCGCGCTGGGAGGCGGGGAAGGGAGTGGGGGGAGAGGAGGGAGGGGAAGGGGGGCGGGGGGCGGGGAATGACCCCTGTGGGCTCAAGTTCAGAGCACCTGGGGTGTAGAAGAGATAGTCTGTGGGACGAGAGCCACAGAGGTACAAATGAGGCAGGTAATCCCAGGAAATGAGCCATTTTCTGCGGGCGCCACCTGCTTGCTCTCTGCTTAGCTTTACCAGTTCAGTTCGGAGCTGGCTCAGCGGTTAGATCAAACCACAGGCACAAAGGCCTCGGACCCCCACGGCGGCCCCTTTAAGCCTTTGAATTCATTGGGAACTGGACAGGAAAAGATGACCATACTTTAAGTCTCAATTTCATGATCTTTAAGCTTGACAAAAGCCAACAGTCAGGAGAGGAGAATGAATGAGAATAAATGCTTGTGAAGAAATGTGATCATGTTTAGAAAAGACTGTGACCAGGGCCGTGTGTGTGTGTGTGTGTGTGTGTGTGTGTGTGTGTGTGTGTGCACCTAGTCCATGGCCCCAATCCTGGGTTTCTTGAGACTAGGATATACTATGTAGCCCAGGCTGGTCTTGAACTCACATCCTTATGGTGATATTTTCTTTTGTACCAAAATGTTATTTGTATAATAAATAAAGTTGCCTGGGGGTCAGAGCTATTAGCAAGTCATAGGAAAGCAGGGCAGTGGTGGGGTACGCTTGTGATCAAAGCACTTGGTAGACAGAGCTAGGTAAGTCTCTGTGTGTTCAGGGATACAGCCAGCATTGGATACACATGCCTTTAATCTCAATACCAACCATAGAACACCTGGAGGTCTATACAGACAGGCCGTAATGAGGCAGTCCTGTGGTTGGGTTTACAACCAATGAGAAGGCAGAACAGAGACTATATAAAGACTTTAACAGAGGAAGTACGGGCTCCTTCGGAGAGGTAGGACCACTGCAGGAGGAAGGGTAAGGTTTTGGCTCTTAGCTCTGACCTCTTGGCTTTCTTCTTTGCATTGGTTCTGTGTTTCTTATTTATAAGACGGTTGGTTACATCTACACACCCTTCTACTTTTGCCCCCCTCCCGCCGCAGCAAGGATTACACTTGGTGAAAGTCCTTTTTTACTCACTTTGTACATGAGCAAATTAAGTCTCAGCAAATTAAATGACTTTCTTGGGGCCAGAGAAGCAAGTATTTGGGTTGGATTGTAGACCTGGCATTCTGGCATCAAATGCCCCACACTGCTACACTCTTGGCCGAAACATCCTGCTGGTCCATCTTTTCCTTTCCCTCCACTCTGAGGATCAGCCCAGAGCTTCACTCACGCCAGGCAATTGTCCCCTGATGCTCCTGCAGTGTGTTTTGAAGCCCTCTGGCCTCTGGGCCAGAGCTACCTGGTCAGCTGCACCAAGCGCGTTATCCTATCTCTTAAAATTAAAGCGAAGCCAAGTGTGTGTGATGGTGCATGCCTGTAATTTCAGCTACTGAATCAATAAGACCACGCGTTCTAGACCAGCCCGGGGAACTTAGGGCGGGCAACTTAGGGCGAGCTTGTCTCAAAGTAATTTTTAAAGGAGGAATGGGAAAGTGCTTCTGGGAAGTGCAGTGATCGAGTGCTTGCCTCGGCCCTGAGTTTGCTATTCCCAGAATTGTAAGAAAAAAACCCTCAGTGTTCTTACTGACCCTTTGCTTCACAGACTGTCCTGTCCCCGAGGCTGGAGGGATAGCATAGGAGCCACGATTCAGATCTGTCCCACACACGTGTGGAATATTTTAGATGACTCACTGTTTATTTTAGAAATGTTTGTGAATTGGGCATTTAGGCCATAATTCATATGGGTTTATTTTGAGGTTTTATGTTGAAATGGGTGGATAATGACTAGAGGCACCCTGAGAAAAGCTGTAAACACTTGGATGTGATATCCTGTGGCCTGCTGGCTTCAGGGACATTTCAAGGGGGCTGGTAAAAGGAACAGAGGTCATTCTCTGAATGCAAGTCACAGTGACACTGGCTGTTGCTCTTAGTCCTCTGTGGAGGAAGGACAGTTGGGGGGAAGGGGAGCATTGTGTGGCCTGACCCAACCACACAGGGATGCTTGATCTCAGACAGGTGGCTTTCAGAATCTCAGTTCCTCATCTGGTAATCGGAACCAGCGATCCATGCCTTCTCCTGCCCACATGTAAAGGTGCAGTTAAAGACAACAAAAACCTTGATGGTGACCTAGTAGGGTCTTCCTAGAAGTCAGCAACTGAGGTATATGTCCTGCTAGGGAGCTGGCCCAAGCGTTGGCCACTGAACTATACGAGGTCAACAGTGGGAAGAATTGTT
Source organism: Peromyscus aztecus (assembly GCA_902168405.1). Lineage (NCBI taxonomy): Eukaryota > Metazoa > Chordata > Mammalia > Rodentia > Cricetidae > Peromyscus > Peromyscus aztecus. The sequence goes on from CABHPQ010164200.1 coordinate 22,374, forward strand.
CCCAGTGTGGGCTCTTGGAGCAAGGTGAGTCATGACACCCTGACACTGTTGCCCTGATAAAGGTCCCCATGAAGGGATAGTCAGTGGGATGCAAGAGGATCAGGGTGGGCTGTGAGAGCAAAGCAGAACCAGCTGAAGATTTAAGTCTACCCCAGATGCTTCCCAGCAGCCACAACTTCTTGCCTTTTCATTTCCTGGCCTGTGAAGAAGGTACGTGCGTTCCTGATTTCTTTCCAGATCGATCATTTCCCATGATCTCTAACTGCCCTGAATGTATTTCCGAGTTAACTGACAATCTTGAGCTGTAGACCCATGTATTTTTTTTGAACCTCACAACGACCTCTCAACAAACATTAGGGGAAGAATGTTGGCATGAGAGCCCACGTGCCTCCTGTGGTTTGGTTTGCTGAAATCTCCCTAAACATTAAACCCACACATCCGTCTGGGTCAGGAGGAACCCAGCACTGAGTCCCACCCAGTGAGTCTAAGGCATTCCCATGGCTTGGGTCTCAACGGGTCAGCCTGGGAAGTTACAATTTGTAGTTACTTCTGTTGTCTGTGGTTTTTTGTTTTGTGTTGTTTTGTTCGGGGTGGTTTCATAATCCAGAAACACAGCAGCCTTTCTCACTTGAATGTGGTTTTGTCTAGAGGACGACTGTGGAGCCAATGGGGACCCTTTAATTTTCAAACATCCATGGAATGAACAAAGTTTTAGAAACTAAAACAGCCTGGCCAACAGAGGCCAATAAAACAGGACATTCACTCCCCTTCATTAAATTCACCTCCCAAAAATATTCCCAGGCTGGCTCACCCCCAGGTCTAGGGAAGGGACAGCACTGTGTGTAAGGGAGCAGTCTTCTCTTTCCTCTCCCCTTTCTAGGACGGGGTTGCATTCAGCCTAGGTTGACCTCAAACGTGTAATGTAGTCAAGGCTGATGTTGATCTTCTGACCCTCCTGCCTCCACCTCCTGAGTGCTGAGATCACAAGAGTGTGCATGCCTGGATTATGAATGGTGGAGATCAAGCCTAGGGCTTTGTACACTCTAGGCTAGCACTCTGTCAACTGAGCCACACACACATCCACAGCTTCTTTCTTGATGATAAGGAAAAGAGAAGATTCTTCATGGGTTTTAGAGCATGAATCCATAGGCCAGCATAAAATACATCCGAAGTTTGGCCTGAAATGCCTGGCCCAGGAGCTCCTGGATAGTTATGTTTGTTTCTTTTTGTTTTCTTGCGCTCCATCCACATTGCTCAGAGCTAATGAGATAGCACATGTTCTGTGAGTATTGAAATAATCATTGACTGAATGACCTCTCACTTCTGTTTTTTGTTTTTTGTTTTATTTATTTTTATTTTATGTGCATTGGTATTCTGCCTATATGCATGACTGTGTGAGGGTGTCAGATCTTGTAGTTACAGACAGTTGTTAGCTGCCATGTGGGTGCTGGGAACTGAACTCATGACCTCTGGAAGTGCTCTTAACTGCTGAGCCATCTCTCCAGTCCCCACACTTCTGTTTTTAAGACACTTGAGGAATCTGACTGTGAGGCCCTGGTGACATAATGTGAACATAAGTCAGTTGTGAGCACACACAAACCTGGAACCCTCCTTGCTACAAGTTGTTTTCCTTAACAGTGATATTTTTGTGCCACTTGATATCAAAGACTCTGATTCCACAGGCATCCGATGGAGCAGCATGGACAAATAAAGAGGAGCCAAGCTGAGTGTGGATGACTGTTGAGGCCACATGATAGGAAGCAGCTGTATGAGGTGTGAACTCCTCCTGTTTGCTGCTGTTCGAGAGTCATGACCAAGGAGGAGACACAGGCAAACAACTCCTGTCCACTGTCACTTATGGAATTATCAACTCCTCTTGCACACCCCAGAAGGTTGGCTCATCTAAAACATGGTAATACAGTCCAAGGCAAAACCCCATTAGCCAGAGACAGCTCATGGGTGGTTCAAAAGAACATTCCAATGAGTGGACACATCTGCAGCCAAGCAAACAAAAGACAGGCTGCTGGGGACTCTCTGAAGGTTCCCAAACTCCGTCTGTCCTCCATTCTCAGATGCACTGTCCTCAGCTAAGTGACTCTTGGGAAGAGCACGATAGTGGCCTCATGAAGAACGGAGCACTAACTCTTCATACTGTTGTAGCCTTCACTTTGTGGTACCTCCTTAGTCTTGCTTAACTCATGGGCCTGTGAGTGGACATAAATCCTGTCGAGAGGCATTTCCTGTTCCTCTAAAGTGATTGCATGGGAGAGATCCGCAATAGTCACTTTCAACCAGTTGTTATCACGGGACTGAGCAGGCCAGGTGTAGATGTGGGGCCCTAGTGTTTGTACATTCAGCTTAGGACACTTCAAACCTCTCCTGATGAGGAGTATTCTGGGATTCCAAAGCTTAGCATGGGAGTTAGGAATAATGTGGGAAGTCTAGGAATTACATTTAAACTCAGAACATCTTCATTACCAAATTAAGAGGCCCTAAAAGCCCAGTGTAGAAAGCCTTTTTATCTTCCATCTGAGAAAACAAGGACACAGCCTCTCACCCAGATATAACTAACTGGACATTTTATGGTTACATTGTTATGCCCAGATCACGGGTACCCCCAAAAGATCAACACAGAGACAGAATTCCATATATAAAAGCAAAGAGCCTTTATTTTCAAGCTCAGAGCTTAGACTCTCTGTCCAATGCAGCAGTGAGAACAGAGAGCTCCAAGCCCAGGCAGGGTAGGGTTTTTTATCATAGCAGAGGTTGGGGTGAGGGGATTTCTAGGGCTTAGGACCCTGATTGGCTGACATTTGTCTAGGAGTATAGGGAATGTTTGGAATGTTAGGTATTTCCCCTTAGATGCAGGCCTCCCTGGGTAGGGTCAGCTCATGGCTTTTCTGGATCTGGGTGTTACCTGCTGGTAAGCCTGTTCCAGAAGCTCTGTCTGGACCTCTAAGCCTGTCATGGCAGTTGTGTGGTCAAGCTGTTTTAGGCTCCTCCATATTCCCCCCTTCACAAATACCAATGACAGGACTCAATCATGAGTCCTGTCTGCTCAAGGGTTCAAGGGTATTGGGACCTAAGAACCATTAGCTAACATTAACAGGGTTCTATAGGTCAGCAACATCTGTACCTATTGCCATTTTAAGGCCCTGTAGTTCTGATCTTTGAGTACAACCAGATTATAATCTTGAATAATAATTTTTTAAGGTCATACAATACCTCGTTGGTTCTGAGCAAAGAAGGTCAAGTGTCTTATCTCATTGCAAAACCATTCTATTTAATAAATTTATCAGTTGACAACTCTGAACATATTTTCCTGGTATGTCTATGGGCATTATACTTAGCCATTTGGTCCCCTACGCCAGGGAGTTTCCTTTTGACCCAGCATTTCAACCTATTTTGGGCAGGGAACATGGGATAACATATTCTCTTCTGGAATTGCTTTGAGCTGACATTGGGGCACTGTTGTCAGGGCCCCCAAAATGCTGAAAGGCTAGTCAAAGGCTGAAAGGCTAGTCAAAGGCTGAAAGACTAGTCTAAGGCTGGGCAATGGGGCATCTGTCAGCAGCATGTGGCTATCTGACCCAGCTGTAGAGTCAGGGAACAATCAGATTGGCTGGGCTGGTGGACATGAGCTTTCAGCAACTCCAGAGCTCATAGTCATCTGGAGCAGTGTAGTCAGCAACTGAAGCTTGGAGGTGTCTGCCAGCCAAGTGGAAACCTGTTGAGATAAATTTAAACTAGGAACAGAAATTAAAATTTATGAACTTATTTGGAACTTTTAGGCCCATAGTCTTAGTAATTGGGAAGGGCAGGAGTCCCAGGACCAGAAGAGAGAGAAATACCATCCTTTGGAATAGACAAGTGAGGCAATTTAAGCCATACTTATCTGGAGTCTTTCTGATCTCTGTGAAGAGGATCCAAGTTTTATTACTCTTTTAATCCTCTGAGGCCTATATGAATTATCTTATAAAATGAGATAAAAGTTTTAGATACATTAGTATTTCTAATCTGTACTAAAATCCATATCATAGACAAAGCAGGTGACCGGTATCTGTAAAACAGCAGAAGTGGACTCATACCTTTGAGTCCTACCTTTGAGATTTGGGTTAAAACCATGTGCATTTTTCTTCTGTCCAGAGATCCAGGTATAAATTGGACAGAGTTTTTTTTTTTGTTTTTTTGTTTGTTTGTTTGTTTTTGGCCTGATGAGAAGCACTTTTAAGTTTGTATTTAGATGACAACCAAAATAAATCTAAAATGTTGAGCTTGTGACTGAACAGTAAGTAGTCATTGCTCTACCAGCTTACCAGAACTCCATTAAATGTTAAGCTCTTTTATATCATAGAAGGGGAAAGCAATCTGAAACATTTCTCATAATCTAACTCATACATTTATATATTCACAACTTGCATTTATATCTTAATTCTTTTTCTGAGATCCTCAAAGCTTATTACCTTTTATATCCTCAGACCTTTATATATGTTAAAACATTCTTAGACCCTCAAAATTTGCACAGACTTTCATATCCTAGAACATTTTCTTAAAAATAAGTAAACAAGCTGGTTATAGCCTTTCAGAAGGATCTGGTTGCCTAATGCTGCCAAGCTGACAGTTATAGCTAGTCTAGCCCTCAGTACTATCAGAGATCTGAGAAGGATAAATTTGAGTGCAGACTAAGCAGCTTCCAATTCTATAAATGACAGGGACCAGTCCATACCCAGGTCTCCATAGCATTGGAGGCACAAGTATCAGAACAGCATCAATCTTCTTTGACCATTAGCCCATTAGGGAGAGTTTTTTTTTTTTTTTTTTTAGAAGAGGGACCCACAGAAGATTGATCTTACTTTCTCTAGGCAAAAGGAGTGCAATCAATTCTCCAGTGTCCTGCTACTTGTTCACAGTCTGGGTGGAGTCTTGGCAGCAAATGTTGTGTTAGGGCATCTTGCCCTGTGATCAGCATTGCCATAATCCAGATGGATATGTTGGGGTGCCCCATAATCTTTTTTTGGAGACTGTGGGTCAATGCTAGGACCTGGGAGTCTGTCTGATATAATAAGCTTTTAAATCAACAATTTAAATGCCATTTTCTACATATCTCTGAAGTATGAGGGTTGACCAGGTATATCTGAACAGACAAACTTTGTCTCTAGTTACTTGTTTTAAGCTCAACTCTGAAAACATATACAAGGGACTAAGTAAAGTTTATCCCTGTAATTAACTACATCAGTACTTATCATGACTACAATTAAAGAACTTAATTATTTATAAGATGACTGACTATTTACTTGTGTTCTCTAATAGTCTACAATACATAGCCTTAAAAACAATGATTTTGATTGAAGCTCTTCTAGTATCAAGTACAGGTTCAGTAAAGAAACCAAAACAAAATAGCCATATGTTAGTGGAAGGGCCCTAAGTTCATTTTTACCAGAGATAAGAAGGGTGACTCCCTTTTTAGCAAGCAGGAACTTTCTCCAAACCCCTGAGGGAATGGGAGCTTTATCTAGAAGCCTGACCTTGGAAAAGAGATTTTGTAGTTTTGTCACTGTTAAGTATGAGCCTTAAAAAACAATTTTTCAATTAAAACTCCTTTTAGTATCAATATAACACATTTATATGACTCAGTTTATCCAAATAGCTTACGCTTAACAAATTTAGCAAAGACAAAGAGGCTAGACATACATTCTTAAGCCTGCATAGACCTTAGGAGAAACATTTTTTAAGTCACTGGTTCTCAACTTTCCCAGTGCTATTTCATAAATGTAGTTTTGCCATTGTTATGAATCTCAATGCAAACATCTGACACACAGGTGGTCCTAAGCTACCCCTGTAAAAAGGTTTTTCAACCCCCAAAGGGTAGAGACTCATGGGGTCAGAAGCTGTTCCAAGGCCTTTGCTTAGGTCATTGTCTTGCTGCATCACAAGAAATGAACATCTCAATTTCTGGTGACTATCACCTGGGTGACCCTTAAATTACAAAGTTTAGCTGACAGAGCAAGGTACATTCTTGTGTATAAAAGCATTGAGGTGCAGATTTAATATTTATCAAATACCTTATTTATTAAACACATATAGCTACCTATTTAAATTCTCTAGAAGCTTACTATTGAACACTTAGCAAAGACATAAGTAAGTACTTAGGTGTAAAACTCTAAGTTAGCTTTTGTTAATCTGAATAGATCCTTATAACCTTAGTAAAAGATGGTTGCCAGCCACGTGGCTGCCTGTATCATGATGAGGTCGCCAGCCAAGATGGAGGAAAGCCACGTGGTTGCTGTTTAAAACATGTTTTTCTAAACAATAATTACTTGCACATATACACACAGTTGGATCCAAGTTATATACACATATATACAGTTAAAGCTAGCTTACATTCACACATATAGAGTTAAACCCAAGTCACATGCATGTCCACATATATACACATGTAGACATATCTCCATTTTTAACAAAAACATTTTGCAGTGAAGAATCATCAGCTATTTTTAAAATGAAAACCAACCAGAATTAATTCACAAATTCAGTAGTTGCAGGTATGAGAAACCAAAACATAGTTCACATCCTCTCTGGCCTTCTACAACCTTCTGTGTACCTTCAGTCCATTCCTTTGATTCCTCAAACATTTACTTCAAATTCCTCTTTTCCTTTCCTTCTCTTTATAATTCCAGTCTCCTGCTTTATCTCTTATTTTTTTTAACACAGAAACTCTTATCAAAGTCTTTCTTGTGGTTCCCCTCCATAGTCTAGAATATATTGTATAGCTACAATATTTTAAACAAGAACAGAAATACATGCATATAACATAGCAAGAATACCTCTAAATTTGCATCGATATGTTGTACCAACATATGAGGAATCTATTGGGTCTGAATGATCAGCCCTGGCTACAGCATTATAACATAGCCGCCATAGCTAAGCAACCATAGGCAGTGACATTCCATTCTGCCCTTGGAGCCAAACCTTGGTCAGGTTTGGTGGGCAGCCTCCAGGGCAGGTCTTGGGCGCCCCACCCATCAGCATGGGAGGGGATGGCACACAGCATGGAGACAAAAGATTGTCGTTAAGCTCAGATTCTCAAGTGCTTGAGAGTGGCAGACTGGCAGGGACTCCATGCCCCAGCCAAGCCCCTCAGGGGGAGGGCCCCTGTAGACCACTCCTCAACTGTGACCCCAGAGGGGTAGTTCTCCACCAACTCTGAGTTCCACAGTTCACCTGGGTCAGGCACATTCTGAGCTACAGGAGGTCCCCGCTGGCTCTTGTCTGCTCTTCACCTCAAAGTCTCTACCTTGCAGCTCCCTGCACAGGGGCCTGGCCCCAAACCTGTTGTGCCCAGCTCCACAATGCTCATGGTCCACCCTAGCACCCAGCTGCTTGGTGGTGACCCAAGTCCCTCCCTGGCTGCCACTTACCCAATGTGCAGCACTACAACAGTGCATTCTCTCACCCGTCACTGCCTGTGCTCTGGGTCAGAGAGCAAGGAAGCAATGGGGGGTAGGAGTATTCTTAATCTGTCCCAGTTCAACCAAAGGGACCCTCTGTCCCTACTGCTGGCCATCAGGCCCCAAAGGCTGTCCATGTAAAGTTTCTATCTGGAGTCAAAATACACACAGAAGCCCAGGCATAAAACATGCATACGTGTGGCCACATTTCTCATAATTCACACATTCATATGGGCAGGACATTCCAACAAAAAGGCAAAAAATTTTCACAGGGAAACGGTGTCAGCTGACCAACTCAAAAATCCTAAAATAAGAGTCTACAATTTTTGTAAGTCAGGAAAAGAACAAAATTACAACCCACAAGACAACATCTTGGTAGTGAGTTAAGAGTAAGTCCAGAGAAGAAAAAGTTGTCTGTACCATAACATTTGTCACAGTCAAAAACACAAATACAGAGAAACACAGACACCACAGAAGACCAAGGGCACAAGATAAAAGCTTGCCCCAACGAGACTGAAAGCACAGTGTCAAATAGAATGATGGCTTGCTGCCACTTTGTGGGAGCCATGCACTTGTGCACCCAAATACCATCCAGATCTGAGGCTCTCTGTCGTCAATCAAACAGATGTGGGGTTCTCCATTCCCACTATTGATGTCTGGAACGTCTTCCAGTCCCTTGTGTTCACCGTCCTCCAGCACATCCACCCTCAGCCATTTCTGGTCACAATCACCAACTTGGGCGCACCACAGAAACAAAACTAAACACAGACAGAGAGACACTTAGAGAAAACTCAAGTGTAACACAGACCCACAGAAAATGTACCAACTGGCTTCAGGCGCTATGGGTGGTGGTCATGGTGGGTTTGGGAGGATCCCAGACGAGCCCCCAAATTTTATGCCCAGGTTGCAGGGACCCCCAAAAGACCACCATGGAGATTGAATCCCATTTGTAAAAGCAAAGAGCCTTTATTTTCAAGCTCAGAGCTTGGACTCTATGTCCAATGCAGCAATGAGAGCAGAGAGCCCTGAGTCCAGGCAGGTTGGGGTTTTTATCATAGCAGAGGTTAGAGTAAGGGGACTTCAAGGGTCCAGGACCTTGATTGGCTGACATTTGTTTAGGGGTATAGGAAATGTTTGGAACATCAAGTATTTCCCCTTAGCTGCAGGCCCTCCCTGGGTGGGGTCAGCTTGTGGCTTTTTCTGGATCTGGGTGTTACCTGCTGGTAAGCCTATTCTAGAAGCTCTGTCTGGACCTCTAAACCTGTCATGGCAGTTGTGTGGTCAAGCTGTTTTGGACACCCCCCACAACATGAGACCCTGTCATAATAAAACCAAAAGCAAAAGGCAAATTCATGGAAAATAAATCTGCTCATGGGAACATGAGGTATGAAGATGAAATGCCCTGTATCTAGAGGATCCAGGAGAGGGACCAGAGCTGTAAAGTCTTTATATGCAACCAAAGTTAAGTTGCTATCAACTTAAAACTGGTTGTTGCTTTGAGACAAGTTCTCTCTACATAGCCCTGGCTGTCCTGGAACACACTAAGTTAACCAGACTGGCCTCAAACTCCCAGTGATCCACCTGCCTTTGTCTCCCAAGTGATGGAATTAAAAGCTTGCACCACCATGCCTGGCCTAAAATGGATTGTTAAAACTTTAATATGGTATATATAATCATCCAGATGCATGTGTATACAAAATATAAAAGGAAATACCAGATATTAAAGGAAATGAGAAATATTTTAAAATACATCTACACCAAAATCAGTCAATCAATCAATCAAGCCCAGAATGAAAGAAATGAGAAAGAAAATGTTACAAGATTGAGAACAAATCACAAAGTGTCAACACTAAGGCCTTCCCTACCAACAACTAATTTTATATGCATGATTAAACTCACAATTTCAGGACAATGTGCTGGGTTTTATTGTCAAATTGATACAGCATAGAGTCTCTCCTGAAAAGAGAACACTTCAGTTGAAGAACTGGCTGGATCACACTGGCCTGCCCACGGAGCCCTGCCTTGTTTACTAATTGATACAGAAGGGTCTGGCCCTCGGTGATGGCAGCATGGAAGGCAGGCAAGTCTGAGCTGTGTAAGAAAGCATGCCAGGCATGAGCCAAAGAGCAAGCCAGTGAGCAGTCTTCCTCCATGACTTCTGCTCCAGGTTCTGGTGTTGAATTCCTGCCCTGACTTCCTTCATGTAAAAGACAATGTGGAACTTTGTGTATTCATTAAAGAATCAGCTCACCAAGAGGTTGGAACAATGACAAACAGATTCACCAAACATCAGGAATCCAACACGCAGAAGTCAAACTTCGATGAACTAGAAGGAAACATAGCAGGAATTCTCAGGACCAGTTCTCAACAATGCCCCAAAAGAAGATCAGTTACAAAGATGGAGTACAGGGGTTCATGCCGGTAATACCAGCGCTTGGGAGGCTGATGCAGGAGGACTGGCATAAGTTTGAGGCTAGTCTGAGCTACATAATAAGTTCTAGGTCAACCTTGGCTACAAATTGAGTCTGTCTCCAAACAAACAAACAAACAAGTAAAACAAAGAAAGGGAGGAGAGAAATAGAGAGGGAAGGAAGGAGTTAGGGAGGGAGGGAGGGAAACACAATGATTTTAGCACACTATAGATTAATTGTGCCTGACAGACACCTGGGGAACAATCCATCCATCAAGAGAAGATTTCATTTTCTCAATTCCACCTAGGATATGTATTAGACCACAAAACAAATCTTTATAAATTTAAGATTCTAATCAGCTGAAAGTTAATCACAAGTAAATCAAAGGCCTAATTGTAAGAATAAAAAATGTTAAAACAAACAGCTTCGTGACACTTGACTTGGCAATGTTGTTTTTGATACCACACCAAAACCACAGGCAATAAAAGAAAATTTAGTGGGCTGGAGATATGGCTCAGCAGTTAAAAGCACATATCCCAAATGTTGGAAATAAATTCAGGGTTTCAAGTAAAGAGACCACCACTCCAACTGAAGTATCTGAACAAAGCAAATTACTGTTATTTTTATTTCAATTCATTTCATTCATTTATTTATTTATTTGGTTTTCTGAGTCAGGGTTTCTTTATTACAGTGGTTCTCAACTTAACTAATGCTGTGACACTTTAGTCCAGTTTCTCATGTTATGGTGACTCTCAACCATAAAATTATTTTCATTGCTACTTCATAACTGTAATTTTGTTACTGTTATGAATCATAATGTAAATATCTGATAGTCAGGATATCTGACATGTGACCCCTGTGAAAGGGTTGTGCAACCGCCCACAGGGGTTGCATCCTACATGTTGAGAAATGCATTTCTATTATGTAGCCTTAGCTGTCCCAGGACTCCTTACACAGACCAGGATAACCTCTGCCTCCCAAGTGCGGGGATTAAAGGCGTTCATCTTCATCACACTCAGCTTCAGCATTTTGTTCTTGGTCACAAGAGTGTGCCCACAACACTGACCACACAGAGACAGGAACTGCATTGATTTTTATTCTAACGCATGCAAGACAGTGCTTTATCTTTCCTCCCATTGACTGGGGTCCAGCCACACAGACTTTAAAGACTGGTTAGTTTTGAAAGAATTGGTATGGCATAAAGGAAATGAAAGGGGTTAGGGACAGGACACTTTAATCAGAGAATGCAGCAAGGACTCTGTGTAAAAGATTTTACCAGGTGGGCGTGATTAAGACATTTGCATAAAAGCCTTACAAGGAGGTGATGATAAAAGATTTGTATGTTTTGTCCTAAAGAATACAAGTTTTAAGTGGGGCGGTGGTGGCATATGCCTTTAATCCCAGCACTCGGGAGGCAGAGGTAGGTGGATCTCTGTGAGTTTGAGGCCAGCCTGAGCTACAGAGTGAATTCCAGGAAAGGCACCAAAACTACACAGAGAAACCCTGTCTCAAAAAAAACAAAAAAAAAAAAGAAAGAAAGAAAAAAAAAAGAATACAAGTTTTATAGTATTTGATAGAAAAAACTTAGAGTTACTGTTTCTTACACTCTCCCAGAGGATGAAAGTCAATCCCCAGCACCCACACCAGGCAGCTCACAATCTCCTGTAACTCTAACTCCAGGTAGATCCAAGGACTCCCCCCTCTGCAGTCACCTGCACATACCCACACACAAACATACACAGAGACATGTGAAATTAAAAAATAATAAAAATAAATCTTTAAAAAAGTTGGCAGCTTGGATTTCATCAGATTCTAAACTTTTAGTGCACCAAAGTACACAGTCAACAAAGAGAAAAGTCAAGCCACAGAACACTAGAGAGTATATGCAGATCATGTGTCTTATAAAGGATTTGTATCCAGAATATGTAACAAATTCTACCAGCTCAACAAGGACACAAACAATCCGATTTTTAAATTGGCAAAGTTCTAAAAAAAAAAAAAAATTGTACAGCTTCCCAACAAACATGTCGATAATGTCTAGGGAGATGCAAATTAGAAGCACGGAGCGTGCCTGTAATCCCAGTATTCTTGAGGCTGAAACAAGAGGATCACAGTAAGTTCAAGGCCACCCAGGTCTACAAAGTGTGCTAGTGTGTTCCAAGCCAGCAGGGATATAGAAAACGATCATGTCTCCAAAAGAACAGACAGACCATTCTGTTGGTTTGGAACCTTTACAGAATGAAGAAACAGAGAAGCAAAAACATTCTCCCTTTGAGAACTGGGGACAACCTTTTTGTCCTTCTCAGCACATGGAATTCCAGTCGCTGCTTCTATGGCTGGCCCAAGCCTGGATGATGTCTACTGTTCTCACACAAGCCTTGTGAACACCCTGTGCCAGGCCTTGAGGCCACTGGAGGGCCAGGACTCTTCAGCTCTGGTTATCCATTTTCTAGCTGAGTTTCTTTATTTTTTGCTACAACTCCCTCCTCCTCATCCTCCCTCTCCCCTTCTCTTCTTCCTCTTCTTCCTCATCTTCTCCTCCCACTCTTGATCCCAGGGACCAATCCAAGGCCTTGCATATGCTGAAGATGCTCTGCTGCTGAATGTATCCCCAGCCCCCTTACTTTTCCCTATTATTTTCTTTATTATTCTTTATGATTGTATTCAGAGTAGTGTCAACACAATTCATTCTACTTCAGATTTCTTATAATAAATGTTTGGAAATCCAGAAATGTCATGATTATAGAATCTTTTATTCTTAACCAGTGTGTTGCAGTTGTACACATTAATGTGGTTCAATGTGGTCTTCTAATACATGTGTATGCTGTGATCAGATCAGGGTCATTGGTACGGCTGTTTCCTCAAACAGCTATGAATTGTTGGTATTAGGACTCTTCACATTCTCTCTATTAGCCATTTTGACAATTTCACTTAATGTTTGTGAACTATAGTTACCTGATTATAAAATAAAACCTTAGGTGTTATCTGTTTTATCCAATGCCACCCCTGGGCCCATCAGTCATACTTTCATCTTCCACTTCCTGCACATTACCCCAAGTCTATGATCAGACCTACACCCTAATTCTTTGAGGTCTCACACGTAAGTGAGAACATGTTGTGTTTGTCTTTCCACACCTACCTTATTTCACTTACCATGGTGCCCTCCAGTTCCGTCCATGTGGCTGGAAATGACAGCATTTGATTCTTCCTATGGACGATAATATTGCATTTGGCACATACATTGCTCTTTTCTTTATTCATGTACCCATCAGTGAACCCATTTGGATTCTGTACCTTGACCATGGCAAATGGTGCTTCATTACCTAGGTAAATACAGATGTCTCTTTGACAAACTGCTTCATTGGGATGTTGGCTTGTTTTTTCCTTGTAATTAGTGGTGTTGAACATTTTTCTCCTATAGCTTCTGATCAGACAGCTTCATGTGTGTGCATGCATGTGGAAGCCAGGGGATGACCTCAGGTGTCTTCCGTAATCAGTCCCTGCCTTCTTTTTTGAAAGAAGTTCTCTCACTGAGCCTAAATCTCAGTGATTCAGTAGACTAACAGGCCAGCAAGACACAGGGATTCTCCTGTTTCTTCTTCCCTAGTGATGGGACTTTGGCCATGAAGCCCAGGGTTTTTGTTTTTGATTTTTACATGAGTGCTGGGTCTGTGAGCTCCCGTCCTCATGCTTACATGGCAAGCCCTTTACCAACTGAGCTATTTCCTTGGGCTTGTCAGACGGTTTTAATTAGATCACTTTGAGTGTCTTCGGTGTGGCTATTGTTTGCTATTGTGTTGTTTGAGTTCCTTATATTAATTCTGAGAATTAGTCCTAAAGCCAGAAATCCACGGGAGCCTGCTTAAGGAGTATTAGGGAATTTATTAGGATATATATTAAGGAAATATACTCATGAATACAGAACCGAGTAGACAGCTGAAGCTGTCCTCTGATCTGACCTGGGGCAAATCCACCTGGCAGTTCAATCACACCAGGAAACAGGAACCAGGGAGAAGGGACCTCGTGACCCCTTTCCCTTTTCCCTTTAAGAGGCCACATACAATGGCAAGAAGCACCGCCTCCTTGGGGCTGTATATTCCAAGGTCATGGGTGGAGCGAGTATCACTACTTATTCCCTCATTGGAATAATAGTTTGTAAGTTCTTTCTTCCATTCTACAGGCTGTGTCTTTACTCTGTTAGATTTGTTCTTGCCTGTGCTTCTGATGTTTTACACACACACACACACACACACACACACACACACACACACACACACATTCCAATGCACTTAAATATAAAAATAAGATCTGTTTAAAAAACCCTTTACCCAGATCAATGCCCTGATGTGTTTCTTTTGTGCTTTGTTCTACTAGTTTCATGTAATCTTACATTTAAATCTTTCACCTGTTTCACACTGATATTTTTATATGGTGAGAGACAGAAATTTAACTTCATCATTCTACATATAAAAATTCAGTTTTTCAAACACCATTCTTTGAAGAAATTCTCCTTCTCCCAATTTATAATCTTTCTAGCTCAGTCAAACTTACCTTGACTATGCCTATGCAGGAGGTTATTTCTCCATCCTTTATTCTATTCCAGTGGCCTTTGTGTCCATTTTTATGCCAATGTTATGCTGTTTGGTCAATATCACTTCACAGAACATTTTGAAGTCAGATACTTCCATGCTTCCAGACTGTTCTTTTGCTCAATATTTTGCTTTGAGTATTTGGAATCTATGTGACTACCTACAAACTATAAAGATTTGTTGTAGATGGAGGCTTTTCTCTGTCCTACCCTGTCCCACAGCCATTTTCAAATAATCACTCAGGAACTTATATTAATTATAAATGCTCAGGCTAATGACTAGCTAGTCTTACATTTAAATTAACCCATTTCTATTAATCTAAGTATTGTGGGGGACCCAAAGCAGCTTGATTACACGGCTGCCATGACAAGCTTAGAGGTTCAGACACAGCTGCCATGACAGGTTTACTGGCAGGCAACACCCGGATCCAGGAAAATCCATAAGCTGACACCACTCTGAGATGGGCCAGCATCTAAGAGGAAGAACCTGACATCCCAAATATTCCAACCATCAGATAAGATAAAATAAGATCACAGGATATCCCTGAGCCTACCACATACATATTCCCCTTTTACAGATACGTCTAGACAAATGTCAGCCAATCAGGATCCTGAACCCTGGAAATCCCCTCACCCCAACCTCTGCTATGATTAAAAACCCCGCCTTGCCTGACCTCGAGGCTCTCTGCTCTCACAGCTGTGTCAAACACTTAGAGAGACCAAGCTCAAGCTTGAAATAAAGGCTCTTTACTTTTATATATGGGATTCGGGATCTGTGGTGGTTTTTTGGGGGTCCTCATGATCTGGGCATAACATATATCGCCACATAGCCCATGGCTTATCAGTTCTTTCACATCTTGCTTCTTGGACAGCTTATAGTGTCTGCCCTGACTCCGCCTTTCTTCATCGCTGTCTTCAGTTTGAATGTATCACCTAACCATATTCTGCCTTGCCATTGGCCAAACAGCTTTATTTATCAACCAATGGGAGCAACACATATTCACAGCATACAGAAAGACATTTTGTTTTTGATTTTTACACGAGTGCTGGGTCTGTGAGCTCCCATCCTCATGCTTACGTGGCAAGCCCTTTACCAACTGAGCTATTTCCTTGGGCTCGTCATATGTTTTTAATTAGATCACTTTGAGCATCTTTGGTGTGGCTATTGTTTGCTATTGTGTTGTTTCTTATGTATTTATGTATTTGTGTATTTATGTATGTATGTATGTATTTATTTATTTAGTGTGTGTATGTGTGTGTGTGTGTGTGGTGTGTGTGTGTGTGTGTGTGTGTGTGTGTGTGTGTGTGTGCGTTCTGTCTGTATAAGTGTGATCATGAGCATGTGGAGGTCAGAAGACAACTTTTGGGACTCAATTCTCTCCTTCCACTATATGGGGGCTAGAGATCAAACTGGCTATAGCACCTTTTACCTGCTGATCTGTCTCTGGTTTCCATTCTGGTTTTCTTACATAGGTCCCAGGGATAGAAGTAAAGGTACTGGGTTTGTGATGTGAAGGCCCTTTAGCTTCTGTTCTCTCTGGTGGCCATTCCTACGGATTTAAAATGTTTTTCTTTTTCTATAAAGAATACCACTGAGGGCTATGGGAGTAGCTTAATTGCTAAAGCACTTGCTCAAACACACATGAAAGACTGAATTCAATTCCAAAACATACCTAAAAGAGATGAAATTTGAGAATCAGGTCTTCACTCAGCCTTCATCAGAGAAGTTCTTCTTACATTAGATGGGAACCAACACAGAGACCCAGGTATGGACAGTGTGCAGAGAACAAGAGATGCTGGAGCACTCAGTCCTAAACAAGATATCTTCCTCCTCCCTATAAGTCTCAGAGATCTATGTGTGTAAACAGAGTCAGAAAGGGTGTAAGAACCAGAGCTGGATGATACCAAAGAAACGGTATCTTCCAGACACCACATGACTTCTGCACATATGAACTCACAGATACTGGCAGTACACATAAGGCCTGTACAGGTGCAGTGTAGATCAGGTCCTGGCACTGAGAAGGGGAAGAGGACATGGGCTTCCACCCCTGACCAAGAAGCTACCTGCAACTGATACCTGCAGGCAAAGGGAAGATCAGTTTTCTCCAATGGAGTATCACTGGATATATTAATCATATCTCAAGGCAGGTTCCTCTCCCAGGAGTAGCTGGCTAACACAAAATGATCAATGGTGCTTTCATAGACTTTTCATATCATTTTGCTTTGTTTGAACATTTTTTTATCTTATTGTTCTTTTGCTCATTTATTTTGATTTTCATTTTTATGGAGTTTTTTTTTTTAGTATGTGTATTTCATGGTTTTGTTTTTGTTTTGTTTGTTTCTTTGTTGTTAAAAAGAAATAAAAAGAACATAAAGTTGGGTAGGTAGGGAGGTGGGAGGATCTGAGAGGAAATGGAGGAGTATGTGAAATTTTATTTGTGTTGAAATGTGATTGTATTTGTATGTTAATAAAGTTACCTGGAGGTCAGAGCTAATAGCAGGCCATAGCAGAAGCCGGCGGTTGTGGTGCACACCTTTAATCCCGATCACATGACAGGCAGATCTCTGTGTGTTCAAGGATACAGCCAGCATGGAGACACATGCCTTTAATCTCAATACCAACCATAGAGACGTAGAGGTCTGAGTAGACAGGCAGTGATGAGGAGGTCATGTGGTTGGGTTTATAACCAATGAGAAGGCAGAACAGAGAGTCAATAAAAAGACAGACACACAGGAAGTAGATCTCTTTCTGAGGGGGAAGGATGGCAGCAGCAGCGAAGGGTAAGAAGGCGATTGGTTTTAGTCTCAGCTCTTAGCCACTGCTCTGACCTCTTCTAACTCTGCATTTGGCTCTGTGTTTCTTATTTAATAAGACTGTTACATCTACAGAGGAGGCGGGAAACATGATCAAAATATATTGTATGAAAAATTATTTTAAATAAATAGAAAGAAAAAAGAAAACTAAGTGTAGAAGTATGTGCTTGTAATCCCAGTGGAAGGAAGGCAGAGAAGGCAGCTTCTGGGCTCACTGACCAGCAAGCCTAGCTGCTCGACACATCCCAGGCCAGGAAAAGACCCAAAAACAGGTGAGGAAAAAAAAAAAAAACAGCTAAAGAAAGATGCTTGTGGTTGTCCTCTGACATCCACACAGGGCATGCACTCAAAAACAATGTCACTGGAATCTTCGTAGGAATTTCATTGACTCTGTACATCTCTATATGTGGTATGAGCATGTTGACAATATTAGTCCTTCCAGTTCACAGGTACAGGCTGTTTTCCCTTGTGTGTGTGTGTGTGTGTGTGTGTGTGTGTAATTCTTTATCAGTGTTTTGTAATTTTCATTGCATAATCACTTCCCTGTTCAAATTTCTTCAAGGCATTTTGTCTTGTTTTTGTTTTTATGAATGGAATTGCTTTCTTAATTTCTTCCTCAGAAAGAAGCTACTGGTTTTTGTACATTGATTTTATACTCCACAAATTTACGGCACACACTTACCAGTTTTAACAGCTTGAGAATGTAGTCTTGCAGTTCTATCTATAACCATGCCATCGGCCGAATAAACGGACCTCTTCTTTCCCTAACTGTATGATCAACATTTCTTTCTCTTGCCTTGCTGCTTAGCTAACACTTGACAAATATGATCTTAAATAAACTTTGTGAAAGTGGATCTTGGACTTTTGGGAGGGGGAGCACTGTTTTCCCAGGGTAGTTTCAAACTAGATACTTAGCTGAAGATGACAGTACCTTGAACTTCTGATCCTCCTGCCTCTGCCTGCCATTACAAGAGTTTCCCATCAAGCCCCATGTGATGCAGAGCTGAGAATCTAACCTGGAGCTTTGCTCCTGCCAGATCAGGTTCTACCACAGAGTCACACACCCTTAGCCTCAAAATGGACATTCTTGTCTTGTTCCAGACCTTGGAGAAACAGTGGTAGCTTTCCTCATTCAGTTATGATGTTGACCGAGTGTTGTGAGCAGTTTCCTCTGAGATTGCAATATTAATCCTGCAGGGAAGCTCCTGAACCAGGAAAGTCAACAACTCAAAACAGCTTCAGGAAGTCCCTGAAACTGACCAGATTCGCAGGGCCCCTCCCTGCCCTTTGGAACTAGCAGAACAGAGCTGCAAAGAAGACTCCCAGAGGGCCAAAGCTGAGAAGAAGAGGCTGAGACCAGAGCGGCTGGCTGGAAGACGTTTAGACCAACTGAGTCAGCTGGAAAGGACCCTCTCTCACCTGTCGAGCTGCCTGCAGACAGCGCAGTGTGCTCCAGGTTCCCAGCTTGTGTGAGCTGCTTGTCACCCACGCTGGGGTGGGCTTTGGTGATCCTGCTGTCTTCGAGTTATTTCCCCTCCTGTAAGTAACTCCTCACCCATATTCCTGTAAGTAACCCCACTAAAACTCTTCGATTTACCAAGCTGGACTTTGGTGTTACCTATTCTTTGGTCTATCGTTGTCTCTCTATATCTGTGTTGTCTCTCAATACCTGTGTTGCATCTGTCAGAATTCCTGGCCACTCCTCCAGCTACATGACCACACATGTGCAGTTCAGTAGCCAAGCAAGAACCCTTATATTCTACGTGATTGCATAATTTGAGCACAGTGTGATCACGCAATCTATGCTCATGCGTGGCGTAACTCCGTAAGCCCATATGGGCATGTGCAGGGGAATCCATAAGAAGCCGGACACAGACTCCTCCCCCTTCTCCTTCTTCTCTCCGCCTTCTCTCTAGGCACGTGTCTTCCACAGGCCTGGCCATGGTTTCTTCTGTCCCTCTCTTCTCCTAATAAAGCTCTGATAGTGGGTTTTGTCATGCCTCATGGCCTTTCTCCCATGGTAACGGCGCTGCTTAATGAATAACACACTGCTGCCGCATTAAAACCAACAGCATCTCCCCGGGGAAAAGTTTGTCCTTCAACTCTGAGATGTACACCTATGCTGTTAACTAAGTATTTAGTGAGATGTGTAACATTTTGGCTGAGTATTATTACCTTCAGTTCCTGAAGGGGACTCCCTCCCAGACCTCAGATTAGACACAAACCACACCCAAAACACCGGTTTCCACAAAGAGAACCTTTATTAAGTGGGGATAAAAAAATTTAAAGTCGCTGCTTTTTGACTCAGGCAGAAAAACAGCAACAAATGACCTTGCAGGTGTAATTTTTAAGAGGAGGAAAAGGGGAGGTCGGTGTTAGAATGGGCTAGGATGCTGTGATAAAGGAGATGGACAGTGGGGGAGAAAGAATAGGCAACAGGGGAGAGGGGGCAGAGATATTTGTCCCAGAGGGACAAAGGACTGCCTCTGAATAGAGGAGGGATAGACGTGGCACATAGGCAAATGGTGGTTTATAAAGGTAAAGGGGGAAACCCTGTGTTAGAATGAGGTGTTGAATTTTAATTATGTTAATTAGGTGAACCAAAAGGGGGCTTTTGCTTGCTGAACCTTGGTGGTCAGCCTCAGGAGGAGGAAGTGGCCCAATAATAGAACAGACCTTGGTGGCTAGTTTTAGGACTGTTATCTAACTAACCGTTTTCAGCAAGGCAGAGGGGATGGCAGAGGAGGGCACAGCCTGCCAGAGCCATGCTTGCCACTTGAGTTGGCCAGGGTCCCTTCAGCACCACCTTGTAATGAAGAAAAATAGACACAAATACTAAGGAAGAAAACAAATAGGAAGGAAGAATGAACAACAAGAAGCCAGGCAAGTGGTACACACTATGACCCAGCCCTTAAGAGACTTGAGAGGCAAGAGGGTCAGAAGTTCAAGGTCAGCATAGGCTATACAGCAAGTTCAAGGCTAACCTGGTCAAATAGGAAGACCCAGTCTTAAACAAATAACACAAGCAAGCAAGCAAGCGAAGGTGAGATTGAGATCCAGCAGGGCTCATGATAAAAAAGCCTCTCCCTCAGGAATACAGACAGGCAAGTGTTAGACCCATCTAGGGCAAGGGTGACTGAAGGATCCAGGGCTCAACCCAAGCCCTGGGTTATAAGATAAATCCATCCTTTTGGCTGCCCAAGAGTGTATTCATACAAGTCCACATAGATGCATTTCTAAAGACAGGATGGCTGTGAATCATGCCTTCCTTATGCTTTATACTAGCACAGGACTCGGGCAGCTCCCTTGGCAGCCTCCCCCGTGGAATCTGATGTCTGCTGGGGTACTCTGGTCTATCACAGCACCAGTTTCCCTCCTGCACCCCTCAGAGGAACATAACAGGGTCCCGACTCACAATATAGACTCAGTAAACACATAGCCAATTAGCAACAGTACCGCTTCCCAGCTTCATACCCTGGGACTCTTCAAACATCCTTACTGAAGTCCCTTCCATGTTATGCTCTGTAATCCACAAGACAATGCCTTTCCTCTGCAAGGAGCCCAAGGCCCAGCTGGCTTTGTGTGGACAGGCAGCAGAAGTGGGATCTCCAGGTTTCCGGCCCCATCCCCACTGGTTTATTTTATTTTATTTTTTTCAAAGATGCTGCCAAAGTAAAGAGGATTAACCCTGTTCCAGGATTTCGATGTGCTGTTGTGCATTCCATGGGGTGCTCAGGTTACATTCAGAGGTGGGGCTTATTCCTGGACCAAACTGAGAGTGAGCTTCTGTCTGGAGATGGGGGAGGAAAGGGGGGATGGCAAACGGCAAAACAAATCAGGCCATGAACCAGGCCTTTTGGCAGGACTCAAAGAGAGCAGAAGTCCACACACATTGGCATTTGTGCACACTCACAAGAATGCACACACCCCCACACACATTGGCATTCATGCACACTCACAAGAATGCACACACCCCCACACACATCTCCACTTGCAAAAGCACATACTCATAGGCCTGTTGGTTCACACCTGTGTGCACACACACACACTTACATGTTCACACTCAACAAACACATGCACATGTCAGGAGAAAGTGGTGTTTATACTTCGCCAGATGCCGTGTTATGCCTTATATATTGTGCCACTCATTTTTCTGGCTGCCCTTCAGGGCACATGTGACCACATACTTTGCAGTTGCTCCAGCTCCAGGTCTGACACTGTGACTGACAGCTCGGGCTCAGCCAACTCACTCACATCGGTCTTCCTTTCCCGCCAGCTCTGATGTCTCGTGCTTTATAAGGCTAACATCTTGCCATACTTTAAGGTGCCCAGCCCGTTCGTCTGATAAAGATAAAGATCTCTGGCTATGGGCTGGCAAGATGACTCTGCTTTCTGCCAACCCTGACAACCTGAGTTCAGTCCCCAGGACCCACATGACAGAGAGAACCAACACTCATAGATTGTCCTGTGACTTCTGACACACACAGTAGTACATGTACACACACACAGACACACACACACAAACATGTATACACAAAATAAATAATTAAATACAATAAAAACAGGAAGGATTCGTGAAGAGTCCTGTTTATAAGGTCGTGAAAGTAAAGATGCTTCACTGGGCTCAGGTGTCTGCACTTTCTGTGTTTCTAATTTCCATTGAGACATTTCAGAAGTTCTTTGGTATTTGGCACAGCTGAGATGCTACTGGGCAGGCAGTCAGCCTTGAAGCCCAGTGGCTACCACATGGAGAACTCACAACCACAGAAACATAAGCAGTGTCCTGGTCTCCAAATCTGGTTCTTTCTGTTTACGAAACTCTTGAAGATAAAAGAGTTAATTCTCAAGCAGACTCTTCTATGTTGGCTAAGCCTGCTCCGAGGCCCGACTCTTCCAGCATGCAGACCTCCAGTGCCTGGAGGCAATCAGACATCAGACAGTGTTTCCTTCTCTAAGTGACAGCCACAGCTAATGCCAGGGTGGGAGGAGGATGCATCCCATGCCACAGCTGCCAGGGACTAGGAAAACTCTTTCTGCTTGACATTGCCTTAAAAAAATAGAAATGTCTCAGCTGTGAGGTGTGGGGAAGAATGGAACGAAGGCTTGCCCTAGCTTCCAAAGCAAAGGGGTGACCAGCCCTATCTCTACTCACTGGTAACAGTGAGGGGGAACTCTAGCAGCCAGAACTTGCTTCTGGTCCCCAGCTGGAGTGGGGGGGCACAGAGGGTGCTCTCAGTTTGGAGAAAGCACTTAGCCTGGGCTGGTGGTCCCGGGTTCTATAAAAAAGCAGGAACAAGCCTGTAAGCAGCCTCTTCCATGGCATCTGTCAGCTCCTGCCTCCACGTTCCTACCACGTTGAAGTTCCTGCCTTGGCTTCCCTCAGTGGACTATGATTCAGGGTACATAAGCCAAATACATCTTCTTTACCCCAAGATGCCTTCGGCCAGTATTTCATCACAGCAATAGTAACCTTCATGGAGACAGCACTGAACCAGAATTAGAGGAGAAAGGCATCCATAGAGATCTTCGTCTTTCCCCTTCCTGCCTTTGCCTCCTCCCCCTCTTCCTTTTTGTGGGTTGTTGATGTTCCTTAAAAGAGAGAGAGAAGCCGGCAGTGGTGGCGCACGCCTTTAATCCCAGCACTCGGGAGGCAGAGCCAGGCAGATTTCTGTGAGTTCGAGGCCAGCCTGGTCTACAAAGCGAGTTCCAGGAAAGGCGCAAAGCTATGCAGAGAAACCCTGTCTCGAAAAAACCGAGAGAGAGAGAGAGAGAGAGAGAGAGAGAGAGAGAGAGAGAGAGAAGAAGAAGAAGAAGAAGAAGAAGAAGAAGAAGAAGGAAGGAAGGAAGGAAGGAAGGAAGGAAGGAAGGAAGGAAGGAAGGAAGGAAGGAAGGGAAAAGGTAAAGATGACTTACAAACAAAAGAAACAGAGGGCTCCCTTTTATCTTCTAGAGGAGGCCAAGCCTAAGGATGGATGGTCTGAAGGTTAGAGCCTATGCTGGGACCATGACTGCGTTTAGTTGCTGTGAGGATTCCTAGGTACCTCCACACAGTTGCTTCTCCCCTCACAGAATTGGAGAACAGCTTTGTATTTTTATACGGGGCATTGTGGCACACCCCTGTAATCCTAACAACCAGGAGGCTGAGGCAGGAGGATCACCTCCAGTTGTAGGGTAGCCTGGGCTACAGAGTGATCCCTTGTTTAAGAAAAAAAAGAAGAAAAGGAAGAAAAGAAGAAAGAGGGGCTATAGGATGGGGTGGACTTGTCTTTTGTTTTGTTTTGTTTTGTTTTTTGTTTGTTTGGTTGGTTGGTTGGTTTTTCGAGACAGGATTTCTCCGTGTAGTTTTGGTGCCTGTCCTGGATCTCAAGGGCAGTAGTTCTGCTGTCCACAGGCAGCGGGTGATCTTGTTGGAGTCAGTGGCTTAGTCCACATCCTTTTATCACTCCTGCACACAGACAGACACCCGTGCATACAGGCTTGGAGAAGTAAGCGCCTGGCCTCTCTCCTGCACCCCTCTCACCCTGCTCTGGAGCCAGGCAGAGCTGGCTTCCGGCTCCTGCAGCCGCTCTGCCCTGAACCTCTCCTAACCACGCCTCCATGCCCTCAGCTAGGAAGGGAGCAAACACATCAGGCCCTAAAGGTTTCTGGTGACCATCCTCAACCATCTCCAGTGCCAACCAAGCCTTCGGTAATGAGCTTACCTCTGATGGCTGAGATGTTGGTGTCGGGAAGGGCCAAAGTGTGTGGGGAGATAAGTATTTTTAGACCTTTGACTCACACAGCAGGGGTTTCCATAGGAACCCAAAATGGGAACTTGCTCAGTTTCTCTATCACTTTCTGTGGCACTGAGCATGGTTTTGGTTCCCCCCTTCACCCTCCCACTTCCCTCAGAATCCTCTCACCCACACCTTGCCCCCCCTCCATCTGCTTCTTAAACTCCACGTCCTTTAGACTTTGCCGTGGCTGCCCATTGCCCAGGCATGAAGCACGCCTTCCCAGCTCAGCAGGCTCTCTGCAGCCCACCACTCCCTACACACCCAGATCCTTGCTCCTTGCTCTCTTCCAAACCCAGCAAGAGGGCAGACATGGAGGCTTCCCCCAGCCCTTAGTCCTGTGGGATTCCAGTCTGCTCTGCCCCAGCTCCCATCCCATCTATGCAGTCCTCATTCGGGCATTCTGGCTTGGAGCTGTTTTTCATTCGTAGGTCTTTCCAGTGAACTTCACCTTCTCTGAAGGTCTGCGACTGTCTCCACACAGGCATGCAATAACTTGCACAGGAAGACATGCTGGCGAAGGGTTGTTCAGAGTACTGCAACTGTGCCTAGTGACCAGGCCAGACTAGATCCTGCCCCTATCTACGTCAGTCCCCTTCATAGTCCCACTTGCCAAGGATGACCCCAAACTTCTGAGTCTCCTAGGTTTTAGCCTAAGTGGGCAGTGTCTGTATAAAGCAAGCTTGGGGGTTACCCGGCCTTGTGCTTCTATGTCTGAGAGTGCTCATGGTGACTAACATGTTGGCTCACCATATCACCTGCCTGCCGTAGGCAGGAATTCAGACAAGGTCTGGCTGTCTAGCAAGGCTCATGTCTTCTCAGGAGGCTGTGGGCAGTGGCTACATCAACCAAAGGCTCCACCAGCACTGGTGTCCTTACTTCAAGTTCACTCACAGACTGTTGGCTAAAGACCTTAGTTTCTTGCCACATAGGCCAGTCCAGGAAGCTAGCTGCTGGCTTCTCCCACAGCCAGCAATCTAGGCTAGAACTTCAAAGCCTTCTTAGGACCCAATCTCCAAAGTCACACACTACCACCCCTACCAGATAGCGTTTTTTCATCAGTGAGCCCAGCCCCAAATTGAAAGGACAGCAAATTAAGTCCCACCCTTTAAGGAAGGCACAACAATGAAGGTGTAAGTCTATATCAAATTCTACTGTAGCCTGTTCTTTTAGAGACAGGGGTGCTGAGTGAACAGCCATCTCACACCTTGAATATTTCTTAGAATTCAAAGACATACTGTCTTTTCACATTCAAACAAATCAGAAGCCAGGCATATTACCAGAACACATACAAGTTTGTATAAAGATGCTATATTGTGTGAGGTCCATGTCCAGCATCAGTGTACTGAACCCTTAGAACAATGCTAAGAGATGGGTATTAAGAGGGGTTCCTTGAATGTGAGGGCCCTGGGTGTTGTAAAATGGTGTGTGGGCGGCCATAACAGATTTGAGCCAAGATGAAAAGACAGTCATGCCATGCAGACGCAGCAACAGTGGCATGGTGGGGTGGAAAGTTATACCATGCAGACATGGCATCCACGTGGGAAGATTTATTATTAAAGGGAGAGGGGAGAGGGAAAAGAGAGAAAAAGAGAGGGAAAAGAGAGGGAAAGAAAGAAAAACGGAGGTGTACACAGCCTTGTGGAAGGAGAGAGAGGGAGAGAGGAAGGAAGAGTGAGAAGGGAGAAGGGTCTTCTCTTAAAGGGGACTTTAGGTGAGATGACGTCAGGATGCTGGGTGGGTCTCCAGGGGCGGGCCAGAATGCTTACGCTGGGTGTTTGATGGAGTCACTGAGTTTCCAACCTGTCTAATGCCCAGAGGCTGACTTCCATGGTTGAAAACTAGGGTGTGTGGGTTTTTTGTTTTTGTTTTTGTTGTGTTTTTTGAGACAGGTTTTTCTCTGAGTAGCTTTGGAGCCTTTCCTGGAACTTACTCTGTAGCCCAGGCTGGCCTCAAACTCACAGAGATCCACCTGCCTCTGCCTCCCGAGTGCTGGGATTAAAGGTGTGGGCCACCACCGCCTGACTTAGGGTGTGTTTTGAAAGCTTCAACTCATTGCTTCTGCCAAGGCTGCCTTCTCAACATGCATTCTGGGTCTCTAAGCTATCTGATCATGTTCCATCAGCTCTTGGAGGACTTTCAGTGATTCAAATGTCAATCATAGACTCAATGAACCTATAGAGCAGAACCCTGGAGCCCCAAGGAAGGTGGGATGGGTGGTCTTGGTCACATATACTAGGTTGAGTCACTTAAAACTAAGTAAAACACACTTCTGGGTGTGTCTATGAGGATGTTTCCAGGGATGAGTGATGTATGTATCAGTGAACTGAGTGGGGAGGACCATCCCTGAACATGGGTAGCTCCATCCCAGTGGGCTGGGATCTGGATGGAAAGAAAAGGCTGTGTGGGGAGCTCACTTGTGAGCACCCTCAACTCTCCTTGAGCAAGTGACACTACCTGTGGGCATCAGAGTCCAGATCTTCCACTGTTGAACGTGGACTCAGACCAGGAAGTCTCCAAGGGGCTTCAAGGCCTTCAACTTGGTCTGAGGCTGTTCTGATGTTTGTCTATAGCCCAAACTCACCAGCATGTCTTCCAGGTTGGACTGCACAACCCACCTCCTCCCTAACCCTCTCAAGGAGCCACGTGGGCTAGTTGGAACATGCCTCTCCTGTGACCTTCAGCAAGTGGCTGGAATGGATCAGGACTTCAGGGTTCCATCACAGAGCACAAGCCCCAGACTGTTGGTCTCTTTTCTGTTACTGAAACTGCAAGCCACAAATAGACCAGTTTGTAAAGACAAAGGCTCACTCAGCTTATGATCTAAAGACAAATGCTCAGGGTCAGGTGCCACATCTGCAGGCATCCCAACAGGTTGGAGAGTGTCCTTTCTGGGTGACTCAGTTAGTCTATACTTCTTCCAGGCTGCTTGGCTGGTTTCTGCTCCCTCCAGGCATTTGGTCTGGTCTCAGTGTCTTGGTTGTAGTTCTGTCCCTCCAGTCTCAGAGGGACAGTCCACTTTTATTTCTTACTCTGGAAAGAAGGGCTTAGTGAATCTGGTCAGTTTCAGGGACTTCCTGAAGATCCTTTGAATTGTTTACCTTCCTGTTTAAGGAGCTTTCCTGGATGGGATGTTTCAGTCTCAGAGAAAGCTGCTACCCAACATAAGGCCACACAATCTCATTGTATCAAATGTTTTTAAAGGAGAATTCAACCTTAATTACCTCCCAAAGGTGCCTTCTCCAAACATTGTAGTAGATTAAGTTTCCATCCTTTTAATACCACAGAGAGTGCACTGACTTTCAAGGCGAGATTTTACTTGATTTTGGTTGAGAAAGGGTCTTGCTCTGTAGCCCTGGCTGGCCTGAAACTCACCATGTAGCTAGGCTGGCCTTCAATTTACAGTGCTTCTGGTTTTTTGCCTCCCTGTGGCTGGGATTACAGGCATACACCACCGCACCCAGCTCAGAGTGGGTTTTGATGGGGCCATTCCAACCACAGAGCTGGCTCCTTCTGGACATTGACCACGTGCTTTAGTTGGTCTGCCTCTCTTCTGCCATGCAGGAAGCCTCCCCTGCTGAGGCATTGGGGGGGGTTCTGTTCTAGATAGTGAGTGGGACCAGACCCTAGCTCAGGAGGACACACAGCTGTGGTGTTCCTATAGAGAGACTTCCTGCTCCTCACAGCATCTAGAAAACAACCCTCCCCAGCTATCAGAAGCCTGAGTGCCTACAAGGACAAGGAGCAAGAGAGCCAAAGCCAGAGCCCCGGACTAGGGATCTCTCTTTTGATGTTAGGGGCAGGAAAAATGACTGCGATTTTGCAACCAAGACCAACTTCTGCATGTGGAGCATCATTTAACAAGTAAGAAAAAGAATTTGGTATTAAATCTTAGCCCTGGTTCCACCTACCATGCTGCATGATAGGCCTTTGCTCCGTAGTATCTACAGCACCCTGCTGGGAACTATATAAGCTGGTGTTGGGATTTCACCATAACAAACCATGTCACTTGCTGAGTCTTCTAAC
>CABHPQ010164201.1:0-37452 GCA_902168405.1 Peromyscus aztecus
TAGGTTTTGCCACAGCTAGCTGTGTGACCTTGGGCAACTAACTTCACCCCTCTGTGCCTTAGTTTCCCTTTCCATGCCTAAATATAAAATGGAGAGTTCAGTGGAAGCCGCCTGATAGAGCGTTTTGAAGATGTATGAAAACAGCCTGTGTAAAGTGCTTAGCACAGCTGCTGGCACATAGCAGTCTGTAAATGCTAGCATTCATTCAGCATTTCTGGGTAACTTAGGGACCCTCTCTGAGTAGGATTCTGACTGTAGCATTGGTCTCCTCAGCAGGCCAGATTCAACACTGGTCCAATTGGCTTTCCCTTCTGCAGACTTAGGTCCCTCATTTATAAAAATGGGACAATAGCAGTATTGCCCTGGTAAGGTTGTGGGGATTTGCTGAACACTAGGCTGAGCCCTCCCTCACTGAGTGGCAGTTCTTATGCATTGTGATTGTTCTTCAGTGTTCTCCATCTGGCCCAGAGACTGCCTAACTGTGGGCTGTGACATGACAGCCCTGAGCTCCCCCACACGTTCGCTCCCAGCCTCAGTGTCCCATCTGTGAAATGGTAGTCATAGGACTTCCCTGCCAGGATTGTTCTGATTCCAGGGGCTGTTTTGTGGTTAGCACAGAGCCCAAGCACTTGATGAATGTACCTCTCTTTTTCTGCAGGAAGCCTTTCCTGGTTCTGTTTGTACCTGTAGGGCAGAGTGCAAGGTTAGTGTCCCCGTCCTGAAAAGGGCAGAGGTTAAATTGTAGACCATGTTTCAGCTTAAGGACCTGAGAAGAGACAGTGCTGACTTGCTACCAGCTCCCCTTGAACACTTCCTCCTCCAAGTCAGTATGTTCACGTCAGTTCTGTATTATTGTTATTGTTGTTATTGTTATTATTTGGTACTGAGGATGGAATCCAGGGCTCTCTGCATATTAAGCACTTACTGGCGTTTCCTTGATGTCCCCTGATGGATGCTCTTGGGCATGTCCAATCTGAACTCTTTCTCCTCCTTGATCAAGGCAAACTGGCCAACATTGACCCAGTTGCTCAAGCCAGTAACTCAGAAGTTGCTCGTCTTCCCCAGCCTCCCATATCCAGTTGATTGAGGAGAAGGATGGAGCTACCTTGTTACAGAAACATCACTTCACTGGGCCCAAGCTGGAGGTTTCCCTATCCTCTCTGAAGGTGGCCTTTTCTATTTGTTTTGAGACAGGGTCACAAGTAGCCCAGGCTGCCCTTAAATTCACTGTGTTGCTAAGGACAACTGAACTCCCCATCCTTCTGTCTCCAAGTACAGGGTTATAGGTGTGTGCCACCATGGCAAGGGGGTAGGCTTTTCTGACAAGGTCCAGTTGCTTCTTTTAAGGCATGGAGAATGAACATTGATGGGTACACTTATGTAGCATGCACGGTCGTGTGCTCCAGAGAAGACAGTGTGAATCTGGACCAACTGCAGTGACTGCAGATATGTCAGGAAGGCCTGGGCTTCAGGCAACTCACTTCCGTGGTTTTTAACCTGCCAAAGACAAGCCGAGTTGATAATTTCCTTCTGAAAAACTGCACTCTGTCAGGGCCTGAGAATATCCGGTGTGGGAAGGCAGCGCACACACACCACACACCGGGGAGAGGTTGGGAAGGAGCATCCTGGGTCTCTGAGGCTCAATCTGTAGCACAAACCTGGCCTTGGGGTTTCATTTGAGGATGGGAAACTGTTCCTCATCGAATTTGTGATGGCCATTATAGTTGAGGGTTTCTTGTTTGCTTTTTGTGTTTTTAATCTGCAGAAGGATGGGCAGTGACTTAAAAAGCCCCGGGGTTCTCTCCCTCGTAGTGACGACAGCAAATGGTTTTTAGACCTTGTGGGTGGAGTGGGTGAAGAGTTCACTGTGAGCCCATTTTTCAGATGTTGCAGTTGTTAGGTGGTAAATCAAAAGTGGGATGTAGACTGGGCAGAGATTGGTGCCTTTTTCAGCTGTAAAATACATTTGCCAGTGTTTTTCGAGCTTAGGCTTCTTAACTTGCAAACCTAAGTTAAATGTACTTACATTTTAATGAAAGAAAGCAACATCATCTTCACAAGTGTTTGTTTTCAGCTGTTCGAATGAGAGGGGAGCTATCAGACCAGTCTGTACATTTATTTTTTGCTTTAGGATTGCTCTAGTCATGGCCTTAGTGTGTGTGTTGGGCGCATGGGGGGTTGCATTTATGCAGACTGAGCATGGTGACACACACCTGTAATTCTAGCACTTAGAAGTAGAGACAACCATGAGGACCAAGGCTAGCCTGGGCTCTATGAGACGCCCCTGTCTCAAAAACCAGAGGATTCGAGACAGATAAACTCACTGTAGCATGCCATACAATGTGGAGGTATAGCGGGAAAACAGGAGTACCACCTTCCACTCCACAGTTCCACTTCCCTAGAAATAACCACTCATTTAGACTGTGAGTAATAAGTATCTAGCCTCAGGTTTTGGAGCTACCAGAGTGAACAAAATGGAGATGTCCTTGGCCGTGGTGATTTGGTTGTATGCTTCCTTGCATTTGTGTGTGTGCTTATATCCATATTTGCTTATATCAATTGTTTTCTTCCTCCTCCTCCTCTCCTACCCCTTCCTAAAAAAAGGAAGAGTGGAGATTAAGCTATATATTTGATGTCCAATCCACACTGCATTTGTGTGAGATGGGATCTCATATAGCTTACCTGGCTTACATTTGCTATGTAATGGGCTGGCCTTGAATTTCTGATTCTTCCTGCCTCTGCCTTCCAAGTACTGGGATTGCAGTGTGTGCCATCCTGCCTGGCTCAAGCTACATATACTTGTAACTTGGTTTTTTTCAGTGGTGGTTGGACATATCCCTTCAAGTTGTTACATAAAGATCTGCCTTATTTAACGACTGTGCCCACATTCTTGAAGATGGAGAGACCCTGCACTATTCTGCCGGTATATTGTTAGACATTGCTATTATGGCCAAGAGTTCTTTTACCTTAGCAGTCACACTACCTTAGACCCAGGCAGTATAGTGCAGTGTCTGAAAACATGAGGTTTGGAGCCGTATGGCCTGGATTCTAATTCTGATACTGTTCTGTATCAGCTGGAATCCCTTGGGTAAGGCATTTGTTCTCCTGGGCATCAGCTTCTAGATCCAAGCTTCAGGATGATACCACTACCTTCCTTATGGGGCAGTTGTGGAGAGAGAATCTGTGTTAGACTTTTAGGACAGGGTCCATTGTTGCTGCTTTCCAGTCTTTCAAATCCAAAGCTACTCCAAGGTCTTTGTTGCAGGGCTCATAGGAAGAGCTACCCCAGTCATTGGAAATGCTAGGAAAAAATTTGGAAAAGTTACAAAGCAGGAACTAGCTTAGAGATGTTGGACTCTAGGGTGAGAGACTTAGCTGCTTGGAATGAAGAGAAGATATGCCCAGGAAAGGGAGATTGGAGCCAATGCAGTGGTCACACCACAGCTGGTGCCGGGGTGGGGACTCATGGTGGAGCACCAATCGGGAGTGCCCTTCCTCATATTAGCAAGAGATGGGAAATACTTGGAAAGTGGCCTAGGTGACAGCATTGGATTCAAATCCCATATAGCTACTAATCTAAAAGGTGTTCATTGAGCTTTTCCCTTCATAGACAAACTGTTTCCAATAGATACCTCTACCTCATTGTTTGGTGAGATTGAATGAAATGTCCACAAGATACTGGCCTGCTGGGCTGCTGATAGCCCTCGTCCAGGTTAAGTTGACCAGTTTACTGGGCATCTTCCATGTGCCAGGATTTCTTCTAGGCATGGAAGATTAGACAATAAATCAGACAGACAAGATCTGTTCTATTCTCTGATTTTCTGTTTGTGTTTTGAAACCAAGTCTTGCAGTGTAGCCCAGGCTGGCCTTGAACTCTCAATCTTCCTCTTCCACCTCCCAAGTTCTGAGATTGCAGACCTGAGTCAGCACACCTGACTCAGATAAGATCCTTGCTCTCATGGGGCTTGCAGACTACCTGAGGAGACACACAGTAAACCAGAGAGTTTCAGGATTTTTTTTTTTTCCGTGATTAGAATTTAAAAAACAAACCTGTTCTTGCTACTTTCAGATGGTTTTTAAGTATGTCGGGGAAAATAACAGGGTAAAAGCTGGAGTGGCTGGTGGGGAGAGATGGGAATAGGGAGGGGTGATTACTATAGCCCAGATGATCAGGGAAGGCCTCCCAGGCCGAGGAGGGAAAGTCATGTGAGCTAACGTTTGAATGAGCATGATGCACCAGCTCTGCCAGGCAGTGGGGGCGTTGGGGGCCGTTCCAGGCAGAGGGGACAGCAAGTGCAGAGTCATGAGGTGGAAATGAGCTTGCCACAGAAGCAATATAGGTGTCGCTAGAGAAGGGTGGCTTTCTGTTCTCCAAGCTCACACTACTTTCAAGTCTGTAAAGTAATAATGATAGTTGCTAACATTTACATAGCATGGATTGGCTGCCAAGTGCTTGGCTAAGCACTTCACACACGTCCTCAGTTGATCCCTCCAGTAGTCCAATGACGTCATTAACTTTATTGAACTCATTTTACAAATGAGATCACTGGAGCTAGGCAGTGGTGGCGGCGGCGCACGCCTTGATCCTAGCACTCAGGAGGCAGAGGCAGGTGGGTCTCTGAGTTCGAGGCCAGCCTGAATTATAGCCTGAGTTCCAGGACAGCTGGAGCTACCCAGAGAAATCCTGTCTCGAGGAAAAAAGAGAGGGAGAGAGAGAGAGAGAGAGAGAGAGAGAGAGAGAGAGAGAGAGAGAGATATCACTGTAGACTGATATTCTTCATTGAAGGCCTTCTTTATGAGGGAAAGGTCAGTGGAGGAAGTGGACACAGCATTTCTTTTCCAGGTTGTTTGACAGACGGAGCACTGCCAACTATACTTAGTACCTCGTTTACACAGCAGTAGATCAGCATGGGATACTATGGCATCGTGTCTACTGTCAAAGATGCTCTAGGTTGGGTATCAGGCACAGCTTTTGGGAAGAGTTCAGAACAGAGAACAAAGAAAGCAGACTGAACATGGCCAGGGCTAGGAAAGAGGGAGAGTGGAGAGAATAGTGGAGCTCACAGGATAGCAAGAGATAGAATGGGGGTGGGGGGGGAGCAAGACACAGAGTGAGAGAGTGTGGGGTGGATAAATCATAGCAGTTATAAGGAGAACTAGTAGCTGGGGAAGGGAAGGGCCAGGATACTAGCATGGATTTGAAATGGATGTGATATGGAGGGAGCCTACAGGCCAGCATGGGCTTCGATATGCTGATAGGTGCCACAGGTAGCCATATGTCCCTTCTGCAAGAGGTAAGGGAATTGAGTTCTATTGGCCGATGGGAACTGGTTTCACAAGCTTCTGAGGAATGCTGGCTTTTGTCTAAGCACCAGAAATCCTTCTATAGCCCAGCCTGAGCTCATTTCTAGATATATGGACTACCTGAGACCTAAGAATGGGCAGGATGGATCTGCACCTCTTAGCCAAGCAGAGCAGGTGGATGTCAAGTTTGTTATGTTGCCGAGGTGATGATTTGCACTCACCTCCCACTACTGACAATGCCTGGTGTGTAAAACGTGCACAGTAAGACTCGTTGACCAAACTGACCGTATGAGGAGGCACTATTCTAAGGACTTTGAGGGTAAGATCTCCTTTGATTCTTTGATCTACTCCACAGGATAGTGCTGTTGCTGCTTCCCATTTCTTATATGGGGAAACTGAGGTCCAGTGACCCTTAAGTCACCAAGTTAGTGACTCTTCAGAGCCTGTGTCACCCGGGCCTGTCCATGAACTGACAGATGGGTAGATGGGGTTTACATTCCCATTACAGTCACCCCACATGTCTCCTGGGGAGCTTTTGCAGCAGCTCCCACATTCTTTTGGGCCATGAGGTTGACTGCCACTCTGGCCTGGGATTGCTCTAATCGTAGGACCTGTCCTTCCATTTCCTTTAAAATAACAAGAGCAATCTGAATATTTGCTGATACTCAGGAGAAGTTGTCAGTTTTTCAGATGTGATCATGAGCTCATGGCTGAGTCCTTATCTTAGGGTGTGCCTTCTGAAATCCCTGTGAATGGACTGTTGGGATGCCCAGCATGTGCCTCACAGTGCTGGGATGGGGGCGGAAAGTGGAGGCGGACAGGCGCGTGGGGGTGAGTAAGAGATGAAACGAGATTGGCCATGAGTTGGGAACGGTTGCAGCTGGGTGGCAAGGGCTTATTATAGCTTCCCTTTACCTTTATGTGTTTGAAGCGTCTCGTCAAGAAAAGTTAGAATCAAACACAAGAGCTTTCACTCAGCATTTCAGGCTCAAGTGTATGTGTGGGGAATCCCCTGCCTCTGCTCAGTCCACTTACGTAATCAAATGATTTGCTCCCCCACCCCTTGTTTTCACTATGCAAAAGTCATAATGGGGGCTCTGGGGCGTGGGTAAAGCAGGCAGCGTCAAGCACCCTAGCCAGGCTCCCACAGCCACACGCTTCCCATTCTGTTGAGTCTGTGGTGGCGGGGTCCTCCTGAGGCGCTTCTTTCCTGATCCATTTCCTTCCAGCACCTGACTGAGGCTACGCCCACATTTTCCCCCAAGACCTGTTTCAACAGGAGGCCTCAGAGCCTCCCTTGATCCTCCTCTCAAGGCATCCAGGACAGCTCCTCTGATACCCAGCCTTGGCTCTGCAGGGCTTGGAGGCTCCACAGGGACCCAGAAGCCAACCTTTGGTTTACAGGCGGCACCACAGTGAGAGGCCATGGAAATGTCCCTTTTAGTTCTGGTGTTTGACCAAAGAAGGAGAGGAGCAGCTTGTGACATTGCCTGGGGACCTGCTATCAGGCTAGCAGTGAGGATTCCTTGCAGCTAACTTGTGTTCCCCAGGCACACCATGTGGAATCTCCTGCAGCATTTGCTCTTGGGTGGTGTAACGTCCCAGCCTGTGATGAAATCCCTTCACAGAAGCATCAGGCACAGAAGCACAACCCGGCAGAGGAGCTTCTGCTGGCCCTTTGTTTCCTGCAGGTCTTAGGGAGGTGGTAGGTGTGGACAGGAGAGTTGGTGTGATCCTGCCTGAGAGCTGGCACCCTTTGTTCTAGCTGAGGATTCTCTTCTCTAACCTGCTCCAGACCGGGCTCCGGTTTGTGGGGAGGGAAGCAAGGAGAGCCCTGCCGCCCCTTAGGCACCGGCTGTCCCCAGCTCCCTCTTATTTTCATCCTTGGGTTTCTTCCAAAGGCACTTGTTGGGAGCTCCGTCTCCAGGGGTGACCAGCTTGGGGCACGTGTGTAGATGTGTGTGTTTCTCAGTGTGGACCTGCACATGTTAGATCTGAGGACTGGCAAAACCCAAATGCTGGGACCATGCATTTGGTATTTAATATTCTTGTGTGTGTGTGTTTCTTTGTGCAGGTGTGTGTGCGCATACGTGCTCACACTTGCATGTGGAGACATGTGGCTCTCATTCCTC
The DNA here is from genome assembly GCA_902168405.1 of Peromyscus aztecus. NCBI lineage: Eukaryota > Metazoa > Chordata > Mammalia > Rodentia > Cricetidae > Peromyscus > Peromyscus aztecus. The sequence goes on from CABHPQ010164201.1 coordinate 7,437, forward strand.
AGGTACAGCCCACTCCTCAACCCCTGCAGGGTCTTACCGGCCAGGAATTCACAAGTAGGCTAGGTTGGATGGCCATCAGCTCCAGGGATCAGTGTGTCTCCTCTCCTAGGATTACAGAAGTTCATTTTTTAAAGTGGGTTCTGGGGCTGGAACTGAAGTCCTTGTGCGGCACGGCAAGTGCTTTATCTACGGAGCTATCTCCGAAGCCCTATTTCTGGTCAAGTACTGGGTTTCCTGTAGCCTAGGCTGACCTTGAACTCACTGTATAGTCAAGGCTGACCTCAAATGCCTTCTAATCCTCCTGCCTCTATTTCCAAGTGCTGTGTCTACAAACAGGTGCCATAATGTTCAGCTTTGGGTTTTTTCCAAAGCTTTTTACATTTGTATGGAGGGAGGGCCGTGTGCTGTGGTGTACATGTGGCGGTCAGTTCTACAGGGAGCCAGTTCTTCCCTTTTACCACGGGTGACCTAGGAATCGAACTCAGGTAGCAAGTGCCTTCCTTCACTGAATCATCTCCCCAGCCCCCAGATTTGGTTTTTGTGTTTGTTGTTTGTTTTTGTTTTGGGTTTTTGAGAAAGGGTTTCTCTACATAGCCCTGGCTGTTGTGGAATTTGATATGTATACCAGGTTCATAGAGATCCTCCTGCCTCTGCCTCCTGAGTGCTGGGATTAAAGGCAGCCGGGACCCCCATCTTCGTGGTTTGGTTTTTTTGTTTTTGTGTTGTGTCCCCCTCCCCAGCCCCCAGAGACAGGGTTTCTCTGTGTAGCCCTGGCTGTCCTGGAACTTGCCCTGGCCGTCTGGCCTCAAACTCAGAGATCCATCTGCCCCTGGGATCACAGGTGTGCGCCACTACCCTCTCTCCTCTCTTTGGCGGTTAAGCTTACTTGGTGATCATGTTCTCATGAGAACTGCGCTAGATATAAAGGATATTTAGCGATCGGGCTCCATCCCTCACCTTTCTCCCCCTTCTGGGGCTCACTCAAGTGGGAGCTTAGGAAAACAAGGGAAGTGAAGCTAGGCTAGTGCACACCCCTGTAACTTTGGCAAATAGAGGCAGGATGCTCAGGAATTCAAGGCCAGCTTCAGCTGTGTAATGAGTTTGAGGCCAGCCTGGACTACATGAGACCTCTCTCAAAGAAACACAAAGACACTAGTACAGAAGTGCCAGTGAGATGGCTCAGAGGATAAAGGCATTTGGGGCCAAGCCTGATTTTGATCCCCAGAACCTGGGTAGTGGAAGAAGAGAACTCTTGCAAGTTGGCTTCTTGACTCCCACGTGTGTGGAAACATCTTGTAAAAAAAGAAAACAAGGTAAATAAATAAGCTGTGTACTGTGTTAGTAGTGTATACTACAGTGAGGAAATCAAGCAGGGAGGGACTAGGGACGTATTAGGACAGACGGTGTTGAAGTTTTAGGCAGAATCATCAGAGCCAGCCCTGGAGGAGGTGAGGGAGTGTGTACTGGGGAGGTGCAAAGGTCCTGAGGGGAGGTAAGATTGGGGAACTCCTCGGGCATGAGTGGGGCAGAGCGATGTAGGGAGGTGAGGGAGACGAAGGCGGAGTGGCAGGGGTGCCGTTTGTCTGTCCTGTAGTCTAGAACCTGTTCTTCCCTTTTCTCTAAAATAACAAAAGCAATCCGAGTGCTCAGCAACACCGAGGACATCGCAGGCTTGATTGTTAAATCGTATTCAAATTCAAGTAGTAGCCACAATTGCATGGAACCAAAAGAAAAAACTCAGACATCCAGGTCCCTTTTTCAGAGACACCATTGGCCCATAAAAGAAAGAAAGAAAGAAAGAAAGAAAGGAAGGAAGGAAGGAAGGAAGGAAGGAAGGAAGGAAGGAAGGAAGGAAGGAAGGAAGGAAGGAAGGAAAGCCTATTTGCAGATCAAGAATGGTTTAACATTGAGTTTTACAAGTTTGGTCTAATAGCTTCCTTTCTGAAGCAAGGGGCCTTTGGTCACTCCTTCTTACTCTAAGGGTTGGTGACAGATCTGCTGTGTCTGTCTCCTTCCCTGTCACTGAGTGGCCCCACAGTGCTGTAACACCCTGTACTAAGAACCCCTGGCCAGCTGTGGCTCCAAAGCTAGGCCCTGGGTGCAGCCTGACAAGAATCCTTTCCTACTGGACCTGGCAGGTCAGTGTCCAGCCTTCTGCATCTTAGTGCCTGAGCTTAGAGTGCCCATGGTATGTAGAGTGCTGGGGCTGCAGTGGCTGAGGCCATGGGGGAGAGGCTGGCATCCATGGTGAGGAGGCAGAAGAAAAGCCTTGGGCCCCTCTTGTTTGCCACACCCTTATACCAACCAGAAAGATAATTGTCCTTGTGGAGCCCCAAAACACAGGACTGGTTCTGGGGGGTAAGACAGGTATAAAAGAGGTAGGCCCAGCTTTGGGAGAGTTGGGCAGGAAGTGACCTCGGTTGGTGTGCCTTTGTCTGCTGGCAGTAATGATGGTAATGGCAGCAGTAGCAAATAGCAGATTTGAGTGTCTGACGTATACCGGACACTTCACATGTAGGCACTTCACATGCAGTGACTTATTTCAGCCAAGCCTCCCATCAACCCCTTCAGTGAAACCCAGTTATTCCCTGTTTATAGAATGTAGATAACTTGCTAGAAGATGTTGGTCACTAACTTCTCAGCCTTGTGTGCCCCTGCAGGGTTCTCACTGCAGAGTCTCAGACAGTTAGACAGCTGGGCTTGTCCAGAGCTCTGTGCTCCAGGGCCAGTGTAAGCATTTGCACTTCTATCAGTTCCCCAGGAGCTACCGGGCTGTGTCCAGGAACCCCGTTTGGAGACTCACTGATCTGCTGTTGTAGGAAGCCCCAATGAAACTGGCTGGAATAGGATTTATATAACAAGGAAGCCCACAGGCCTCGATGCGAGGGCTGGCAGTAGCTCTTCCGAGTGTGAGGACCCAGCCCCACTCCTTTGTGTCACTCTGCCTCCGGCTGTGTGCCGCTCATGACCTCAGGCTCCCTGTGTGGCCACAAGGTAGCTGTCTGTGCTCCAGCTGGCACACCCTATGAGGGCCCTATGCAGCAGCAATTAAGGACACCTCTCACTGTATGTCTCTTTAGGAGTGAAGACCCTTTCACTCATGTCCCGCCCCCTGATTCCTCTTAGGTCTCTTGGGGTGGCATTGTGACAAATAACCTCACACAGAATGCTGTCTGGACAAATCAGAGGCCAGGGCCAATCAGGATTCGCTCCTTTGACTGGGGGCGTGGCTGTGGGAATACAGTCAGAGGACTGCTCAGGAACAGACAAGAGTGTAGGAACATGGAAGATTGGACCAACATCATGCATTTTCCTGTTCTTGTTGCAGTTACCTCAGTGACTTGGCTGTGGGCTCTTTAATCATGTCCACCCTTGAAAACCTCTACATAGTCCCGTACCCTAGAAGTCCTTAATTGTTGTGTTGGCTACCAAACATTTTATCTGAAAAATTAGGGACACTCAATTTGGGCAGCAACACTGGAGGCAAATGTGCATGTTTTTTGAGAGCTCAGTCTGCTTAGAACCAACCACCTGGGGCTCCCTCTGTTCCCTCCCACTCCTGAACAAGATGCTTCTCACAGAGGCTCATCTCTGAGGACTCTGGAGGGCTGGTGAGTGAACAAGAGGAGACGATGCAGGTCAAGTGCAGATTGCCAGTGGCCAGATCAAGAGTGAGCTCTGAGGTGTCCCCATCCCCAGCCATCTCTGAAAGCGATATTCCTTTTATGGATGGAATTGTCCTATGACTACCTGTGGACAGTGGTTGCCCTGAGAGGCTGCAGCAGGGCTGAGGAATGTGACAGAGCCTGTGAGCAACTCCTGGGTCCTACTTGGCCCCCTGTTGACCTTGGGCAAGCCACATGGCCCCACAGTGTCCCTTTCCATGTCTGCAGGTGGAGCTGGGAACAATCCATCCTCCTTAGTTGGTGGTGGGGGGACTGAGGTTTGTGAAATCATGTGAACTGCTCACATGCCTCACAGTCAGTGCCCAGTGCACGTGAATCTGATTGTTGGAGATTTTTTTTTTTTGCCAGTTTATTCTCAGGTGACTGAAAACCCCCGGCAGGTAAGAGCAGCGTGGTTCTTGTTTACCACAGTGTCTGGTTTAGAATGCACATTCTAATGTGTTTGTTTGATGAAGAAAATGGTAAGAGTTTTAATTTTGGTTTTCTGAGACAGGGTATAATGTTATAGGCCAGTCTGGGCTTGAACTTGCAGCAGTTCCTCTTGCCTCAGCCCCGCAAATGCTGGGATTACAGGCAGGTGCCATCAAACCTGGCAATAGTCTATATATGTTCACCAGATGGCGAGAGGTTAAGCTCCACCAGTGTGAGCCAGTTTTCCATTTTGAAGGCTCAGGTGTGAGCAGCTTGTGATAACACAGCTGAGTTATTGAACTGTTTCGGTGGCTTTGTTTTTTGAGACAGTTTCATGTAGCTCAGGCTGGTCTTGAACTCAATATGTAGCTGCAAGTGACCTTGAACTCCTACCTCCCTCTTCCAATGCTGAAATTATAGTCATAAACTATGGTGCCCCGTTTATTATTGAGCATTTTGATGGGCCAGAGCTGTGCTCTCACTGACTGCTGCCCCTATCCCAAGGTGGCCACGACTCTTTACAAGGGCAAATTAGCACAGTGGTCAAAAGCTGGAACCTCTGAACTGCACTGCTTGGGTAATCAGCCCTTGCTGTGTGACCTCCATCCTGTGACTTCTGTTCAACACTGTCTGTAAGACAGGCCTGATGGTGGTCCTGACGCAGAGGCTACCTGTGAGGCTCCGGAGAGTTGGCAGTGTTTAGAGCAGCACTCTGCCAGAGTGTTGTGCCTCCAAAGCCGCCTGGAAGAGTCTCTCCACAAGGTTTAATCATTAAGCTTCCAGACTCTGCAGCTAGCACAGTCTGCAGAGGTGAGGGCCCACCTGTGGACGGGAAGGCTGTGAATGAAGCTGCTGGGCGCAGAGCAGGGGATGCTATGGCACCGATCCAGCCCTGCCTCGGCACTGAACAGGTGACCTGTTCCTGAATGGGAGGTAACAGGCAAGCTTTGTTACCTTTGAGCTTTCTCCCAAACTCATTCAGACCCAGGACCACGTGTCTGATGAGTAAAGGATCCTTTTATTTCACTTCCCCAAAGGGAATATTGGCAAAACAGCCTCTTTGGGAATGTGCCTGTGTGCAGAGAACAGCCATCTCTGGGGGAACTCCGGTAGCTGGCGCGGCCTCGAGGCCGCTGAATAAGTTTAAGTCGCTGTTAGAAGCTGGCATGGCTGGTTCCCATTTCCGCATTCCAGACACCTACAGCGCCAGAGGAGGCACCACCCCAGGTCGGCCCAGGGAGCTGGGGCAGGTGGCCCTTGCCTAGGGAAAACCAGGGACAGGAGCCACACCTGAGGCCAACCTAGTAGCCACCTGCCGGCATTGTGATCAGGGCTGTGTTCCGGGACGCCTGGTAGGTGAGCAATGTCTCCTAACTTGGGCAGTACCTTCTAGAGAAAGTTAATAATGTGCTCCTTCTTTGTGGGAACTAGACGCTGGCTTTTTTGTTTTCCTTTCTCCTTCCCCCTCCTCTCCCATGAAGTGTTTACCTTTCTGTTCCTAACACTGAAGAAGGAGTAGGCCGAGTGTTGAGGAAGTGAGAAGAAAATGGAGGCCACGACTCCCGGGGAAGAGTAGGTGACTGTAGCTGAGTCCCTGCAGTGTGCAGATTCTGTTACCAGGGGACATAGGCATGCTTTGTAGTCTCCTGTGACTCCTATCCCCCGGGCCTCAGTTTCCTCCTTCCGGGAAGTAGGAAGTAGCAGCAGTACCCACTGAGTTGTCATTGCAAAGTGTCCCAGCTCCTCCGACCCTGTGCCTGTGTCACCTGGTATACTCCAGCTCGTGGGGGCGGGGTCTTGCTCTTCCCTGTTCCAGCGTCTCCCTGGCTGTGTCCTCTCCTAGAAACCTATGGATGTATGGGGTGGCATGTCCACCCGCCTCCTCGTAGTTGCACAGCCATTCTCAGGACCCACCGCCAAAGCCACCTCCCTCCTCCAGGTTCTGCTCAGATGCTCCCTTCCCTGGGTGCCTTCCTCTTTATTAAACGCCACCTCTCAGTCACCCTAGAGCCTCCTACTCCACTGGAGTTTTCTCCCACCTGCTTCCCAACTGTTGACTCCATGGGAGGGAGCACAGGCCTTGTTCCTTGTAGAACGGTGCCTGGCATGTGATAGGTGCAGTTCACGTTATGTTATGAATGAATTTATGCTGCTAGGTGCCCATTGTCAGAGGGTAGGTGGGTGGCTAGCTGCACTCACTTGGGGTTTGCTAGAGTACCAGCATTTCCAAGAAGCCGTGGCAGTGGTTGGAGTGGCCTAGGCCCCTGTGGTCATGCAGCCATTCTTGGGGCCCGTCGGTAGCCTCAAGCTGCTGGCCTCCTGACCTCCAGCCCCCCAGGCTTGCAGCCTTGGAACCTAACAGTGGCTCATCTGGGCATTTTGGACACATGGCCTGACAGGGGAGGTGTGGCACTAGTGAGTTAGAGAACACTGGGGTGATTTCAGAAAGAGGATTCGTGGAAGACCCCGTGTACATACCTGCTGTGTATGTGGAAAAGCAACGTATCTCCAGGTTCCTGTGGTAGGAAGGCAGGGGACAAGAGCAACCCGGCCAGCCACGGTTTATCATCGCTCTGCTTTAGTGGGCACTAACTCTTGTTTTGTGCTGAGCAGGTTTTAATTAAACGGTGAGTTCGGGGAGTCTGACTGTCATAACTGACACATTCTCTGTTTCTGGCTCTGGGTAGCAGCAATCGATGCTATAACAGTATCCCAGGCAGGCTTCCCCAGGGCTCTCCAGGGAGCAGGGTCAGTGGCCCTCTCTGGTTCCTCCCAGCAGCCTAAGGTTTGAGGCACCTCATGGACCCAGTGTTGCCCCATGACAGTCATGTGCCCTTACCCTCCAGAGCCTGTGGCATGTGGAGGGCTCCTGTGGCAAGATCGCTGTCCCTTGAGCTCCAGGGAGCATCATCTGGGCATAAGTTGAGGAAAAGCCATTTCTTGTAATGCTTGAGTCCCAGCACTGCTGGAACTCTGGGCCTGAGTTGCCTTTTCTGGGAGATGGTGCTAATTGATAGCATCTGTGTAAGTGAGATGTTAAAGAGAGTTCAGGTGACATCGAATGTGCCAGAAGACTTGGGAAGTGAAGGTACTGGGGATGGTAAATATGTATGAGCTGACTTGAGTTCTTTTTGAGTATTTTCAGTCTGGCTCTTTTTTTGGGGGGGGGGGTAGGCTGTTCTTTTTCCCCTTCCTCCTTACCTGACCTGCCAGTCAGCATTCTCCCACATCAGTTCTTCCCACATCCTCACTGCTGCTGAGAGTTAGTACTATAGGCACTTCCCAAAACTATAGATATGTTCCCATGGTCATATAGTGCTGTAGGGAACAGTATTACTCTCTTACGGATAATACAGCCCTTATTTTCCTGCATTTTGCTTTCACACACAGCACTACTATATGGAAATATTTCTGAACCCTCCAGTATTCCTCCAATTTGCTTTTCTTAAAAAAAAAAAAAAAAAAAATGGGGCTGGAGAGATGGCTCAGTGGTTAAGAGCACTGGCTGCTCTTGCAGAGGTCCTGGGTTTGGTTCCCAGCAGCCATTGTGGCTCACAACCATCCTTAACTCCAGGGGATCTGATGCCCTTTAACCTCTGTGGGCACCAAGCACACATATGGTACACATACGTATATGCAGGTAAAACACTTAAACACATTAAATAAAAACTAAAAAAAATTATTTTCATCCTAGCATGTCCGCTACCACTGAGCCACACCCTCAGCCCCTCACTGGGGGATTCTAGGCAGGGGCTCTACCACTGAGCCACACCCCAGCCCCTCACTGGGGGATTCTAGGCAAGAGTTCCACCACTGAGCCACACCCCAGCCCCTCACTGGGGGATTCTAGGCAAGAGTTCCACCACTGAGCCATGTGCCCACTCCAAATGCACTCCTTTAATGTTTCATGACACATAGTGGTGGGTGTACTGTCATTTATTTGGCTAGATGTTACTGATGTGCTTTCTTTTTGTTTCTAATTTTTTCTCCAAATTATTTTTGTAATTGACGGCCTTCTTTAGTTAGCTCACACGTGTCAGACCTGCCTAGCTACTTTAACTTCAGCTCTGTGGGCCTTTGAGAATGACTAGGAAGCAGTGGTAGCATAATGATGCCCTTGTCCAGATAGAAGATAGGTTTTCTGAGGGTTCTCACCAGGCTCAGTGCAGGGATGAACCACCTACTCTAAATGCTTTTTAATTATAGAAATGATTAATAGATACATCACCCTTTTACCGATTAGTTGTGCCTAATGGGTACTTATGACACAGAGAGAAGGGGAGGGGTTGTGTTCTTTCCTATTAACAGTCTTTGTTGGAAATCAGAATATGGAAGGGATTTCTGTTGAGATGCTTCAGTGTTCAGTTTGGAAATGTATTTGTCATCATGAAACTTGATACGTTCTGATGAGATACTACTGTCCAAGAAGACACCACCCAAACTGTGAATGTCTTAAAATGTCGACGGAGTATTATTTCTCATGCGTCTGTGGCTGGCTGAGGCTCGGCTTGATAGGATGGCTCTTCAGAGTGGGTCTTGCTATGGCTGCAAATCGGGTCCATGGGGCTAGAATATTCCAGATGGTTTTTCTTCAAACGGCCCTTGGGATGACTGTGTCATCTCTCTGTGTGATCTCAGGACTTTTTCTTCCTGTAGCACTCCTAGTCAGCCAGACTTGTGTGACAGCTGCCTCTTATGTTGTCGTTTGCTCGTTTGTATTTGTTGGGGACAGGGTCTTGCTATCTGATTTTGGCTGACTTCGAACTCAGTGTCTACCCAGGTTACAGGTGTGCAGCACTGTATCTGCCTCTTTGGCTTCTTAGGTCTGGCTTAGGGCAAGACCTAGCTCTTATCTCTCCTCCTTCCCTCTGTTGGGAAAGTGAGTCATTGTATCTGCACAGACCCATGAAAGGAGGGGTGATGCAAGAACTGAGTTCCAGGAAGAGTGCCGTTGGGGTTCGCCTGTGAACACTGGCCGCCACCACAGGGCCTGTCTCCTCACTAGAAGGGAGCAGGGCTCCATCAGCTTTGCCATCTTGAGCCTTTAGTCTAAGACACCTGCTGTGCTTGCAGCCCTACAGCCTTTGTATAGGAAGAACAAAGCCAAGGAAGGAGAGCAGCTACAGGAAAAGCAGAGCCTCTCCTGGAATTCTTAGCTGGCTTCTACTTGTGTCTCTTCAGTTACAACTTAGTGACATGAGCACCCTCTGCTTCAAGGAAGTCTGGGAAATGTAGTTTTATAGTGTGTATCGCTATTCTGAGCAAAGGATCAATAAGGAAAGAAGTAAGTTGGGTAAGATCCTATACAAGTGGTTTGTTCAGACAGTCACAGAAGTGGTTTCATAAACTGAGGTAGCATACATTCATTTATGCTCAATAAGTTCTTAGGGTCAGCCAAAAACCAGACTTCCTAGGATGCTTGTAAGGACCAGGGAAGTGAACCTGTCCAGGGTGAAGTGGCCAGGGTCACCTGCAGGTCTTGGCCTATTGCTTAGGTCTTCTCTCATTAGATACTGAAGTTAGACAAATGGTCATGAAGTAGCCAGTCTCACAGAAGGCTTCACCTGTGTAGTGAAGCCACAATTACTTTCTTCATGGGAGTCCCCTGGAGTGGACGCCGTTACCATGCCCATCTTCAGATGGACTGGTTCAGTAACTTGCTGTATGTCCTCCAGGGATGGCATTGTGGAGTTGACTCAGTCTCTTGTGTGGCTCAGGAGACCAGGAACTGAATTCTGTGCCATATTGCTTTATTTATTTTAGAAACATTTCTTACTGAAATGAACTTGTGACACCAGAACAAACAAAAGGCAGAAACCAACCACCCTCTATTCCACCTCCTTCCCTCCCGCTCCTGCTTCACTGGTGCATCTGACAGTAACTTGCTGGTGCTTAGATCTAAATGTTTAAAAATTGCTTAAATTGTTTAAAAATTGGGTGTTTAACAGGCATGGTGATACACACCTTTAATCCCAGCACTCAGGAGGCAGAGGCAGGACTGTCTCTGTGAGTCTGAGGTCAGCCTGGTCTGCAGAATGAGTTCTAGGATAGCCAAAGCTGTTACACAGAGAAATCCTATCTCAAAACAAAACAAAGCAATTGGCTGTGGAACCCAAGGCCCTTCCTCCATATGCCAGGCAGGACTTTACCACAACTTACATCCTCAGGCCTGAATGTATCCAGTTTAAAAAAAAATAGGAAACTCCGTACTCTTTAATGCACAACACATAAGCAAAAGTGTATGTCATGAATAACAGGCAGCCGCTAGTCTACTGTGGACCCAAGAACAGATCACAACTCCCATATACCAACTGCCTGCCCTGCTAGAGGCAGTCATGGTCTTGAATTTCTCATACTTTGGAACAGTTACCTCCTGAGCTGGGCATGGTGGTGCATGCCTGTAATCTCAGTAATTGGGAGCCTGAGGCAACATCCTGAGACCCTGTCTCAACAATCAAAATGAAACAAGACATATGTAGGTATTCTTTGAAACCGTGTTTTTCACTTAAAACAATTTTAAGATTGATCCAGACTGATGTAGCTGTAGGTCATTTTTTTTTTTAACTGCTAGACTGCATTTTTGTTTTAGTTTTCTTTTTTATTTTATTCATTATATTTGTTTTATTTATGTGTCTTTGTATGTTCGTGTGGGTACATACATGCTGTGGTGCATATCTGGAGGTCAGAGGACCACTTGTGGGAGTCAGTTCTCTCCTTCCACCATGTTCTGGGGATTGAACTCAGGTTGGGACTCAGTGTCAGATCCCCTTACCTGCCGAGCCATCCACCACCCACCCACTCCCTGCCATTTTTGCTATAGTCGTTTCCACAGCAATGGACATTTTGCTGGTTTTCATGGTTGGTTGTTTTTGCCATCCATGTATCACCGTGACTGTTAACACTTATTTCTAGATGTCTGTGGACAGGAAGTTTGCAGTGTTTACTAGAATCACATTGCCAGGCTTGTTAGATGTAGTCGTCTTTGCCCTCTACACATTTTCCCCAAAGATGTGTGAGGGTTGTAAGTTCCTTTTGCCCGTGTCTTGTCCCATTGGGTTGGCTGAAGCTTTGAGTTTTCCTAGCGTGATGGACACGAAATGAAATCTCACTGCGGCTAATTTGCAGTGATTTTCATTTCCTTGTTCTCTGCTGCTTTTAGTTTTTGCCACTTTTTCATGGTTGTTATTTGAGGCAGGGTCTCTCTATTGTGTAGCTCTCTGGCTGTCCTGGAACTCACTCCCAGAGATCTGCCTGCCTCTGCCTCCTGAGTGCTGGTTAACAGAGGTGTGCACCATAGCACCCGGCCTTCATGTTAGTTGGTGGTCTTCTTTATCTACCCTGCCTGCCAGTCCTGGGGTAGTCCCTGTTGAAGCTAATGAAAGTTTTATGGTTCTTGGGTCATTGTCTCCTGTTTGCTCCCTCCCCCAGCTCCACAGTCTCCGGGTGATCCTGCTTTGGAGTGTCACTTTTGGAACCCTCGTGGGTTTCTGTGTATTTGACACACCTGCCACATGTCAGGATTAATTTCAACTGCAGGTGTAGAAAATGGTACAAACACAAACAACAGTGGACTAATAAGTACAATGGGAATTGATTTTTCTCATACAGAAAGGAGCCTGGTGATACACAGACCAGGGCTGTATTCTTCTAAGAGGTCAGACATCTGCTATCCTTGGTGGAAGTTTCAGGCAGAAATTCTGCTTACACTGGCTTAGAATTTAGGAGCACATATAATGGAAAGGGGACCTGGGAAATGTAGCTTCATTTCATATGGCTTAGTTTTCTCTACAGATTAGATTTTCTTACTAAGTGAACAGAAGAGGTCAAACAGTGGGATTAGCAACTTCACAACTTTAGTAATTTGTGATATATCCTAAAAAATGAGCCTGATGCTTGTTTCAGAGAGAGTCTCATGTGGGCCAGGCAGAATTTGAATTCCTGATCCTGCACCCATCTCCTGAGTGCTAGGATTATAGATATATGCCATCATGTCCTACTAACAGTGAAGGATTTGCCGGGTATCAGGATAAGCTTTATATGTTGCCCCTTTTCATTCTTAGATGTTTGTTTGTTTGTTTGTTTTGTTTTGTTTTTTTGAGATGGTTTCTCTGTGTAGTTTTGGTGCCTGTGCTGGATCTTGCTCTGTGGACCAGGCTGGCCTCGAACTCACAGAGATCCGCCTGCCTCTGCCTCCCGAGTGCTGGGATTAAAGGCGTGCGCCACCGCCGCCGCCGCCGGGCTACATTCTTAGATTTATTCCCACAGATATTTATCAAGCACCGAGAAAGGGCTGTTCTGGGAACTGGGAAGATAGCACTGAATGAGACAAAGCGCCCACTCCGGTCATCAGACCTGGTGTAAAGAGCCAGAGTCAAGTGTGTGCAAGGCTAACTGAAGAGGCTTGGATGGAGGCGGGTGGGCGGCGCTGCTGGCTCAAGTGCTGTGCTGGTGTCACACTGGAGCAGCCAGTTGACAAGGGCAGTGAGGGAGCACCCTGGGTAGCTGGGGGATAGAGACAGTGCAGAGGTCCTGCAGTGCAGCTGGTGCCTGTGTGTCGAGGGACTTTCAATCTCCACAGAGTGGGAGGATGGTGGCCGTGAGTGTGGAGCGCCGAGGGGCAGAGCACCTGGGGCTTTGTGGGTTGCAGGGAAAATTCTGCTTTACCCAGAGTGAGGTGAGCCTTAGCAGGGCTCTGAGCATGAGGGGGTGGACACTGATGGTAAAAGTGGTCACCAGAACCTAAGTTCTCACCACTCCTGAACGCCTTAAAGCCCCTGGCTTCCAGCATTGCCAGCTTAAAACCTGTTTATTCTGAGTTCAGTGTTTGTCTCTAAAAGATAAAGCTTCTTTAAAGACAGGACTACTGTCATGATTGACATCATTAAAAAACATTTTACATCATCTGGACTGAGGTCCCCTTACTGTCTTCCTAGAACTTGCTTGTACCAACTAGGACCCCAGCAGTTCCCACTGGATTTGTTTCCCAATCCTGTTATATTTCACTTATGGTTCCTCTTCTCTCCCCTTTGATGTGTGTGTGTGTGTGTGTGTGTTTGCTTTGTTCTCTGCCATATTTCCTTGAGACAGGGTCTCTCTTTGAACTGGAAGCTTGAAGTTTTGGCTAGGCCAGGGCAGCTCGCTCTCGGGTTACAAGCACATGCAGCCCATTATCTGGCTTTTTCTTTGGATATTAGAGATTTGCTCTCAGGTCCCTCATACTTGGACAGTAAGTGCCCTTATCCTCTGAACCCTCTATCCACCCCCACACCTTGACTTTTTGCTTGCTTTGGCTGGCCTTGAACTCAAGACTCTCCTACCTCAGCCTCCTGAGTGCTAGGATTATAGGTTGTGCCACCAACCTGGCTTTTCTGGCATCGTATTTGTTGAAGAGAGCTGCCATTTGTCCTGTATGCAGTGAGGTCTAGTGTGGACTGTGTCCCCTGTGTTTGCTGTATATTGGATTTAGAGACTGCGCTTCAACTTTGATGTACATCAGGCACACGTATACACACGCTCACATATGCATACATGCTCACATATACAGACACACACACACACACACACACACGCTCACATATGCAGGCACACACACACATACACATACACACACACACACACACACACACACACGCTCACATATGCATACATGCTCACATATACAGGCACACACTGTTTTGGCAGGAAGTGCAGGGCCATCTCCTGGGTGTTGTCTGTATCCAGGAGGCACTATGGAGAAAGTCTATTGTCTTTCTTTGTTCTGTGCTGTTAGTGGCCGTGGGTGACTGTTGCCTAGATCTGTTTTGTCATTGGTGGTCTGCCAGCATTGTGACATTATAATGTGCTCTCTCCATCTTGCTGGACTCTCGCTGGGAGGAGAAACCAATGTATTATTCATCCCCCCCTCCGCCCCAGGCCTGGCTCCTCTGAACCTTTGCTTACACTAGAAATGAGGCCTGAACCTCCAGCCTGGTTCCCAATCTGCACAATCTGAAACAGTGATTCCAATCTTCCTGTGGGTTTTATGTTCATTCCTTCCATAGTCACTGGACCTTGATACCGAACTCCCCGATACTGGTCCCAGCTGTCCCCTGGGCAGGTGTGGTTGCCCCAGGCCTCACCTTTGGCCAGGTGGGGCCTTTGGTGTTTGTCGGTCACTGGGAAGAAACAACTCTAGACTGTTGGTAATTGCCCCCCCCAGCCCCAAATACTTTCTTGACTTTGCAGTGTCTGCTGAGGGTCTGCCCCAGAGCCATTCTTCCCGCTTGGGCCAAGAGGCTTCTGAGCACTGTGTTGCTTCTGAAGAGGCTTTCCAGTCCTGACAAAAAGAACAATGAAGGACTGCTCTGGTGGAGAGAGAGGCCATTCCTTTCAGTAGCCTGGTCAGGGGGAGCTCTGACCCTGGCCTCGTTATCTGGGTCATGAATTCTTTAGAGCAATAGCGCGCTTAGAATCATTTGGATGCTTTGGGATCAGTTATGCATTCTCTCGCCCAGTACCCAAGAGCCTCTTGGCTTCTAGAGAGTTACTCCCTGTGGGAGGGGCGTATTTGATGTGCAGTAAAGGACAATGCAATCCATTTGATTGTTGACATATTCAGTAAACATTCACTGAGCTTTACATGTTTCAAGGCCTAGGGACAGAGCCTGAGAAGACCCGTCCCCCTGGAGCTTATGTTCCGGGTGAGGAACACAGATAACAAAAAGTAAATGACTAGTAAGGTAAAGTCAGAGGTGAGTAATGCTGGGAAGTCATTACAGCAGAGTGGTGAGAGAGAGCACCTGGCGGGGAGGAGTTGTGGGAGTCTGGGCAGCTGGGCTTGAGGGAGCTTCCCTGGGGCCAGGGTGGACCGGTTCCCAGGCCAGCCTCCTGAAAGCTCTGCTGAAGAGCTTTGCTGGCCTATGAAAGAGCAGGTGCAAGGTGCTGAAGCAGGAAAGCATTTGGTGTGCTGAGGATGCAGCAGAAGGGTCAGGGTGAGGGCCGATGGAGCGAGTGTCTGAGCGTCGCCCATCTTTTGGCTACCCCGAGAAGCATGGATTGGAGAGCTGTGGCATGCAAGTGGGGCTTTGGGGCAGCCTGGGCTAGCTGCAGGGAAAGGTGCAGTGCAGGGTCAGAGTGGTGGCATTGATTCCACAGAGGAACTTATGACCTTGCTGAACTTGACAAGGAGTTGGCAGAAAGGATAGTGAGCAGGGTAGAGCTTTTTCCAGGCCTGGTCTGCGAATAATGTAACTTACAGCAGTAACAACAGCCCCAGACCCCCCACCCCCTTTTTTTTCCTTCAAGACAGGGTTTCTTTGTGTAGTCCTGGCTATCCTGGAACTAGCTCTGTAGACCAGGCTGGCCTCGAATTCACAGAGATCCACCTGCCTCTAGAGTGCTGGGATTAAAGGCGTGCGCCACCCTCATGGCTTCGTTATCACACACTCCGACTTCCTGCTTTTAAAGAAGGGGCACGAGGAGGCCCAGAGAAATGAAGCGCGCCTTACTGTTCACACAGCTGCTTGGGGCTGGGTTGGAAGCTGCTGGCCATGGAGCAACCTTTTCCTCAGCCATAGCCGTTAGCACACAGTGTTGACAGAGCCTGTGCAGAATGTCCATGTTTTACATTTATGAATTCAGAATGGGATGAGACATACCTATGGCATTTCCTGATAACTTTCCTGATAATCCAGATCTTGACATGCCTTTTATTACAGTGTTTATTATGGGTTGAGAGCAGGGACTTTGTGATTGCTGACCTGGGTATACTCTACACGTGGCTCTGGAAGGTGTGGCTAGGCCCGCACCTGAGCTGCTTAACTGATGGGCCAAAGGTTTCCTCACCATCAGATCCTTCTTACCACCTTCCCTAGTGCCCGGCAAGCAAGGGGAGCCCCATCCCAGGGTGAGTGTCCCATGACTTTACTTGGTGTCTCTAGAGGAGACTGCCACCCATCCCCAAGTCTGGTTTTACTTCTGTGCTCATGGATTACCCTCAGGGACACTAACTGAAACTTGTCACTCCACCCCTTGAATTTAGGCCTTACTACAGATTTTTACATTGATTTATTTAAATCTTGAGAAGCCACACATGGGCTGTAAGCAGTTCCAACAATGGAACTGTAAAATGTGCGTCTTCTCCCATTACTATCTGGCCATCTATAGACTGGCCTTCCACCTAGTTCCTGCCCAGATGGTTTTTTTGTTTTGTTTTGTTTTTTGTTTGTTTGTTTCTTTGTTTAAGTCTTTTGAGACAGGGTCTCACTAAGTAGCCTTGGCTGGCCTGGAACTTGTAGAGACCTGCCTGCCTCTGCCTCCTGAGTGCTGAGAAGAAAGGTGTTTGCTACAAACTGACTTCCTTGTCTCTTGTTTTTCTCAGTCTGTGTGAGATAAGGTCTCCTGTAGACCAGGCCTACCTTGATTCCTGATCCCCCTGTCTCCACTCCCGAATGCTGGGATTCCAACCTTCCTCCACTCCCTCACCTGTATCCATTTGCACACCTGTAAGACAGTATGATAACAGTCTCAGCCGCCAGGTGTGAGAGGATTTCTAGCTAATACACAGAGAAGTTAGAGTGCTCCCGGCCTGCCCTTTAGTTTTCTGTAGCTTCTACTTCCCTGGAATGGCCAGGCTTGGAGATCCTCCCACGGCTGTAGGTCAAGGTCTGTGGCGTGGGCTGCTCTCCTATCAGGGTGCACTGCTTGTTCTGCCTTGCTTTCTAACTCAGTATCTCATGAGAAACAGCCTTTGTCTGCTTCTTGGATTTGTATTCAGACAAGTCTTAGAGTTGCAATTACTGAAACAAAGTATATGGCTAAGTGTAAAAACCAGTGATATTTATTGCTGGCTTGTATTCTGACAAGGTTCTATCAATACGGAATCTGATTAGTCAGAGTGGGAGCCCAGACTTTCCTAGGTTTGCACCCACACTTGCTCAGAATACTCCTTAGATCATGGCTACTGTGACCAAATCCAGCTCTTAGTATTCCTTTGCTTTCTGCTGAAGCTTATTTTTTTATATGTTTATTAATCAAATGTATTCCTTTAATTGCCCATCTTTCTACTAGGTTAAAAAAAAGTCACATTTACCTAAGTGAGTGTACGTGTGTCTTCGCAGTTAGTGCTCTTGTTTTTATCTGTGTTTGTGTTTAATTAAAATGAAATAAGTGTCCTTTTTGTGGTGCTAGGGGCTGAAGTCTAAGGCTTCATATGCTGGGCAAGTTCTGAACCATCAAGTCACAGGGCCCGCTGGGTGGCTTCATTTCTTATTTCCCACATCCAGCATCTGAAATTTATTTTGGCCTATGTTGAGATAAATATATAATATTTATCAACTCAGTAGTGAGTTATTCCCATGTTATTGACCAAATAATCTAGCCTCTTCCACCAATTTGAAAAGCTTAGTATAAACCAGCAGGCCCTGGTCAGTTTTGTTTTGTTTTGGTTGTTTGGTTTTCTTGAGACAAGGTCTCAATATGTAGTCCAGGCCGACCCCAAACTCAGTCCTCCTGCCTCAGTGTCCCATGTTCTGGGATCACGGGCGTTTGTAACCCCTCCTGGCTTGGCCTGAATGCTGTCATGTTTTCCCCGAGTCCTCTGCCTGGACTCACTGAAGCACACTGACAGTGTTCCTGTGCACAGTGAGGAAACTGAACCGCAGAGAGCTGCTGCCCCGTCCGCTTCTCAGGACGTGGATGACACAGAGCCTGCTTGGATAGTTCAGGCTCATTTAGTAACCAGCCTCCTGGCTGCAGTGTGTTTTCAGAAGCCGTTTCTGCAGCTTCTTAGCAGCCCCCCCCCCCCCCCCCCCCCGTTTTGTCCACCATGGTGGTCCTTACAGCTCTGTGCTGTGCTCCTGTGCAGGCATGCTCCCTACCTTTTGCTCTGGCCAGGATTTCTGTGACTGTTAAATGCCAGTGTAGGGTGCTGGCAGGTGTGGACGTCCCAGATTTTTTTGTCCTTCAGGCTCCCTGCATGGGAAGCTGCTTATGCACGGGCCAGGATGTTGTTGAATCCCCTTAAGAATTCCATGATGAGCTAGGCGGTGGTGACGCATGGCTTTAATCCCAGCACTTGGGAGGCAGAGGCAGGCGGATCTCTGTGAGTTCTCAGGCAGCCTGGTCTACAAATCAAGTTCTAGGACAGCCAGGGCTATACAGAGAAATCCTGTCTCAAAAAACAGTCAAACAAACAAAAAGAATGCCATGATGGCCCCTCAGACACAAGCAAATATTGAAAGCTGTGTACCCTGCAATCATCACTTCATTTCTCAAAGACTTTTGAAAGTTTTCTTCGTCTTTCAAATGGAGATGCTGAAGATTCTTCAGAACATTTCATAGCTGCACATGGTTGCTTTGGGGATGGTCTTTCTGTGCATTGTGAATTTGTGTTGCTACTGTTGGTTAATAAAGAAGCTGTTTTGGCCTATGGCAACACAGGATATAGCCAGGTGGGAAATCCGACAGAGATACAGGGAGAGGAAAGGCAGAGTAGGGGAGACACTGTGAGCCGCCAGGGGAGCAAGATGTAATAGAACACAGGTGAAGCCATAAGACACGTGGCAATGCATAGATTAATAGAAGTGGGTTAATTTAAGAGGTAATAGCTAGCTAGCAATAAGCCTGAGCCATAGACCAGTTTGTAATTAATATTAAGCCCCTGAATGATTATTTTATAAAAATGGCTGCTGCCTGGGCGGGACTGGGCGGGACAAAGCCAGACCGAGAGGGACCGAGGAACTTCAATCTACGCATGGTTGTGAAGGCCAGGCCTGTAATCTTGGCACTTAGGAGGCTGAGGCAGGAGCTCAGGAGCTCAAGGTCTGCCTTGGCTACATAGTAAGTTTGAGGCTAGCCTAGGCTGCATGAGACCTTGTCTCAGTAAAGGGAGGGAGAATGCATCTCTACTATGAAATAGACGGTGCATTAAGGAAGTTTGTGTTGAGTGCTTATTCTGTGTGAGATACTGTGGTTGCCCAGGAATGTCCCCTGTCTTCGTCCTTAGTGTCCTTCCTGCAGCCAGATTGTGCTCCGCAGTTGAAGATGGGACTGGATTCCAGCTCTACTACTGACTGGCTTTGTGATCTTGACCAGTGACTCCTGCTTTCCTTACCCTCCCAGCAGGGGCTTGTGTGTTTGTTGTCTCAGATTGGGGTGATTGGAAATTCAGGAGTGTTGGGGCCTTTGCAGCCTGGCCTCCAGTCACATCCCAACATTGTGTTTGAGAGGGCTGACGTTAGGGCTCACAAAAGCTGTGCAGGGCCCTGCTACACATAGAGTAGCATACACACTTTCCTTTTATTTTTTAAATCTATTTATTTTTATGTGTTTATGGGTGTGTATTTGCCTGCGTGCTTGTCTGTGCGCCACATACATACAGTCAGTGCCCACAGATGCCAGAAGAGGGTGATGGATCTCCTGGAACTGGAATTACAGACAGTTGTTAGCCGGGAATTGAACCCTGGTCCTCTGGAAGAACCGCTTGTAGAAAACAAATCAGGAAAAGAGCTTCTGCAGAGATGCTGTATTTGTTTCTTGACACATCCGTTCCCAGAGGGAGTCTGGGATCAAGCTGTGGCCTCATACCTCCCCAGCTCATTCTTTACCATTGAGCCACACCTCCAGCCCAGAGAGCTGTCCTTAAACCTGCCTGTGAGCTGGCACTATGGGGGTGATGTAGGGGGTAGCGGGTGCTCCTTGGTCAGGTGTGGCAGGTGATCAGCTTATTGGGCCTCCAGCTTTGGGAAGTGTTCCCTGTCATTGGGTATGTCTTCATTGAGACTTCTGTGTGTACACGGTGCTAACAACCTCCTGTAGATGTGGGGACCATGGCAGACAGATGGCTTTGACAGTAGAACGAGGCCTGTATGGTATTAGCCCTGGCTATCACTTCCTAATTTTGATAACTGTGATTGAGAGACTATCACTCTTCTTTGGAAATACCTGCTGGCATCCTTGGTAGTTAAAACAAGAACCAGTTCACAGGAAAGAGGAAGCAGACACAGCACGGGCTAAGCAAATATGGAAGTAACGAAGATACTTGGCCTTTGGTCTGTTTGGGAGGGACGAGGTCGTGAAAACTCAGCCACAGTGAAATGCCTTGTTATATAGAGCAGAGCTAGTCACGAAGTCAGAGCACATGTGCTCAGCTTTGACTGGAAAGATTCTAAAAGGTAACTTTCTTTTTTTAAGGATGGAATCTAACTATATAACCCTGGCTGGCTTGTAACTAACTCACTGTGTGGACCAGGTTGGCCTCAAACTCATGGAGATCCACCTGCCTCTGCACTGGGATCAAAGGTGTGCACCACCATACCCAGCCTAAAATGTTTAAATTAAAAAAAATAAATAAATCCCAGCATTCGGGAGGCAGAGGCAGGCAGATCTCTGTGAGTTCGAGGCTAGCCTGGTCTACAGAGTGAGTTCCAGGACAGCCAGGGCTGCACAGAAAAACCCTGTCTCAAAAAACAAAACAAAACAAAAGAACTTTTATTCAGATCCCTTGGAACTGTAAGTGCAGCTGGTTGTGAGTCACCATGTGGGTGCTGGGAACTGAACCCAAGTAAAGAGCATCGAGTGATCTCAACCTCTGAGCTCTCTCTAGCACATTCTTTACATTTTCTGTTAGGAACTTTTAGAAACAGAAGGGAAATAGAACAATCAATCAGGAAGCCCTACTAAGGTGAACTGTTCTTGGCCCTAATAGTGAGGCTGTGGAGCCATGTGTAACAGGTCTAGGCCATTCCAAGCTTTCCTCTCCTTATCACCCTGACTGTACCAGGGGAGGGCTCGCTCACGAGCCTCGCCTGTCCAATCAGAATGGAGAGACTCAAGTCTTTGGCTGGACCTCTTAGGGAAAAGGTGCCAAGTGCCTGGGCACAACCTTAATATTGCTGGGTGCTACCTTGGCCCAAAGGGTAGGGTGGAAATGATACACTCTTTGCATAACTAGAAGTCTGAATGACTCCTGGGCTTTTCAATTATATGAACCATAAGGCTCCATTTTCCCCTTCTCAAGTCATTTTCAACTGGGTCTGGCCACTGGGAACCCAGAATCCTAAGTACTTTAGTTATTTTCACGGGTCCTGGAATCTGCACTCTAAAATTTCTCCTGGGATGATCCCTATGAGTCAGATGTTGGGAAGCACTTCGGTAGACTTTTTGAGTGGTTCTTAGACCTAAGTGAGCAACAGACTTGCCTGGAACTTGTTAAAAATACAGAGGCTCCGTTCCAAATTGCAGAAGATTCCTGGTTTCAGGCTTAGGGCCTGAGTAGCTGAGCTCTGAACAGTGTTCTGAGTAACTGCTTGGTTGGGTTCATGAGAGTGAGGACCCTTCTGGTAAGCATGGACATCATGTGTGGATCATCCCTAGGGTTTTCTCAGATAGTGACAAGTGGATTTTGAATCAGCGTTCTCAAGCTTCCTAACGCTGGGACCCTTTAATACAGTTCCTCCTGTTGTGGTGACCCCAACCATACAATTATTTCATTGCTACTTCATAACTGTAACTTTGCTACTGTGATGAATTGTAATGTACATATCTGTGTTTTCTGATGGCCTTAGGTGACTCCTGTGAAAGGGTCTGCTGACCCCCAAACAACACATAGGTTAGAACCCCTGGTCTAGAATCTGTTTAGAAACACTTGTTCCTCTCGTACCTGTGGGTGAGCCTTCCGCACAAGGTGCTGCTGTAGACCTAACACCAGAATGCTGTGGTTTTGCTGAATGTGCTCAGGTGAGTTCCTTACAACTGCTTAAACAGGATGTGTTCACCTTAAGCAGCTTTGGAAAGAGCAGGGTCTGCTTCATACCAAAATGTGGCTGAGGATTCTGAGCAGAAAGGGAGTGCTTCCTCCGCGTGTCGGAGTGTGGGTGTGCATGCTTGTGCTTGCTTGGAGGTGAAGCAGAGGCAACGGGCCCCCTTCACTTGTGTGACAGAGTCCTTTGAGTTGATTCATTGGGCCAGAAAATCCCTTTTCAAACACTCTCATGTAGCAGCTTTGCTTTTGAGGCCCTGGGCGAGGGGAGGTGGGGAGTCTGAATCCTGGCTGACCCACCCCGTTGGCCCTGGCCCTGTCCCCGCTCCTCGGCACGTGTGATTTCGCCATTGTCCTGAGGATTTGTACCCTTGTGGAGATCCTGCTAGTCAGCACTGGGAATTAGAGCGTGGGTCAGCCAGGTTATTCATGTGTAAATTGATTCTCTTCTGTTTTGTGTCCCCCCCCCCCCCAATTTGTTAAGCCCGTGCCTCTCTTTGTACATCAATTTAGAAGGCTGTCATCTATAACAGTCTTGGGGTGACTTTAGGTTATTCTTGTGGGGGAAATAGAGTACATGTTTTATAAGGTGGAGGTCAGACACACTGCAGTGCTATAGGTGTGGTTAATTACATAAAGTGGTTTGCACAGCCCAGAGCGGGGCACGCACCTGTCCGCAGTCCAGGCTTCTGGAGAGACTGCGGGCAGGAAACTTGAGCCTGCGAGCTTGAGACCATACTGGGTAACACAGGGAAAACCTGTCCAAACTAACAAGCAGATGGTTTTACTACCCTATCTATCAGTAAATCAGAATCCAAAAGAAATTGTGTGTGTGTGTGTGTGTGTGTTGTGTCTGTGTATATCTGTCTGTGTGCCTATGTGTGTGTTTTCCCTTCTCTTTCTTTGGTGATAAACTTTAGGAAACCCTGTGGTCTGAAAAACATTTCCTTTAAAATATAAACCTGTACTGCTAGGCAGTTCATACTCCAAGTGTGGGCCTCAATATCCTGTTTCTAAATCAAATTTCCTCATTGATGGAAAGATTGTGATAGGTGAGTCTAGGAACGAAGATGTTCTAGTATTTATTAGAGGTGATTCCCTGAAGTGACTTGGATATCTCCTTTTTGAAGTCCTGGAGGTTTACACACCCACTGGATGGCACCCCTTGGCAAGATGTGGGAAGTTGTTACTGTAGGAGAGAGTCCATTCCCACTGAGGCAGGCTGGCTCCCATTTGGACCAGTGCTAGGAAGTAGGGGGAGGGGAGAGAGAGAAATATTGCTTCCCTTAGAAGTGTCCATGCTGTTGAACTCATTGCAAGTTTCCGTGATCTCCTAGAGGCCAGCACATCCAGGCTTTGAGAGTGTTGGCTTAAAAGTTTCAGCAGTTGTTAGAGTAGAAAGTGCTGGGGATTTGTAGGTTACAGGACTACTGTATGTACTGGGGTAGGGCATATTACCCCCCACACTCACATAAGCACATTCTATATATTCAGTTTTGATTTAGGATAAGCCGGTCACTCTGTTTAACTTTTCAAGAATCCATCCCATTGTTTTCCAAAGTGACTGCACCATTTTCAGCTCTACACAGTGACTAGAGGGGAGGGGTCCAGGGTCTCATGAAGCCCTGGCCTGGAACTTGTGCACCACCATGCCTGGTGTTGTGCAGTGCTGGAGAGTAAACTCAGGGCTTTGTGCGTGCTAAGCAAGCATTCTACTGACTCTTGAGTACAGCCCCAGCCCCTGTTTGCACAGTTCTTACTCTAATCCTGTTCTCTTACTGAATTGTAAGATTTTTTTAAAAGATTTATTTATTTATTATGTATACAGTGTTCTGCCTGCATGTGTACATTCACACCAGATCTCATTATAGATGGTTATGAGCCACTATGTGATTGCTGGGAATTGAACTCAGGACCTCTGGAAGAGCAGCCAGTGCTCTTAACCTCTGAGCCATCTCTCCAGCGCCCCCCCTTTTTTTAAGACAGCATCTTGCTAGGTGGTGGTGGCTCATGCCTTTAATTCTAGCACTTGAGAGGCAGAGGCAGGTGAATCTCTGTAAGTTCAAAGCCAGCCTGGTCTATAGAGTTCTGGGACAGCCAGGGCTACACAGAGAAACCCTGTATGGTAGTTTGAATGTAATTGACCCCCAATAAGCTCATAGGGAGTGGCACTATTAGGAGGTGTGGCTTTGCTGGAGTAGTTATGGCCTTGTTGGAGGAAGTGTGTCCCCCATAGGGGTGGGCTTTGAGGTCTCATATATGCTCAAGCCATGAACAGTGTCTCAGACCACTTTCTGTTGCCTGCGGAGCAAGATGTAGAACTCTCAGCTCTTTCTCCAGTACCATGTCTGCATGCATAATGAACTAAATCTCTGAGCTGTAAGCCACCCCAGTTAAATGTTTTCCTTTATAAGAGTTGCCATGGTCATGGTGTCTCTTCGCAGCAATAGAACTTTGACTAAGACACCCTGTCTCTAACCCCCCCCCCCCCAAAAAAAAAGGGACATGATCTTACTGTATGATATTGACTGGCCTAGAACTCACACAGATCCACCTGCTTCTGCCTCCTAAATTTTGGTTTTAAAGGTGTGGTGACCAGCCTGGTCTACATACATAGTGAGTTCCAGAACAGCCAGGGCTATGTAGAGACCCTGTCTCAAACAAACAAAACAAAAAGAAGGGTGTCGTGTAGTCAGGACTGGCATCTCACTTCTGATCCTGCTGCCTCCACCTCCCCAGTACTGGAATTAGCAGCAGCTGCCATCACACCTGTGTTAGGATTTAGCGGCCAGTAGAGGCATTGGATCCTCTGGAACTGGAGTTACAGACAGTTATGAAATGTCTTGTGGATGCTTAGAATTGAACCTGGGTCCTCTACAAGAACAGCAAGTGTTCTTAACCACTGAGCCATCTCTTCAGCCCCCTAGTTTTATCAAATTTTTTTTAAAATTAAAGTTTCATATTTTCAGCTCTTACCTCTTGGTCTATAATTCACTTTGAAATCATTTTTTGTATATTATGTGAAATAAAGGCTATCTTTTTGCATGTGAATTTTTTTGCATATAAAAAGTTATCTTTTTGCATGTGAATATTTAGTTATCCCAACATAGTTTGTTCAAAGGAAATCATTTTCTTCCGGTGAATTATGTTAGCACTTCTTTTGAAAACCAGTTGTCCGTCAGTCTGGGGTTTATTTCTAGACTTGTCTTGACCGTTTCATCTGCCTTCTCCTTCCGGCTCCACCACTGCAGCTTTGTAGTTAGCGTAGCAGTCAGGAAGTCCCCCTCACTTTGTCCTTTTTCAGAAATTAAGATTGTTTTGGCCTTTATGGGTCTTTTGCATTTACAGCTTTCCAGATCATCTTGTTGATATCAGCACAGAAAACAGACTAGGCTTGTCAGTTTGGTGGGAACTGCCCCGTTAACATTCAGTCTCCAGTTAGTGGGAGGTAAGTGCTTACCATACAAACCTACTGCCCTGAGTTCGATTCCTGGGACCTATAGGGAAGGAGAGAAGCAATTCCTGAAAGTTGTCCCCCGACCTCCCTAGGCACTCCATGACATACATGTATGCACATACACACAATAAACAATAAAAGAAGATTTAAATTTAAAAATTAGTCTGTAGTCTGAGAGCAGAAGTGGTTTTCCATTTTTTTAGATTACTTCCAGGGGGATTGTTTTATAGTTTGAAGTGTACAAGTCTGTATATCTTTTGTTGAATTTATTATGTGATTGGTTGGTTGGTTAGACAAGATCTCACTGTGTAGTCCTGGTTGACCTGAAATTCACGATGTGGACCAGGCTGGCCTTGAACTTATAGTGCTCCTCCTACCTCTGCTTCCCATGTGCTGAGATTATGGGCACACACCACCACTCCTGTCTTCAACAACAACAAAAAAAATAGTTTTATTTAATGGTATTGTGTATGAGATCTTTGATGCTGGGTATTGAACGCAGGGTCTGGTGCATGCTAAGCAAGAGGTTTAATGTGAACATTCTTAAGCCCTTGTTTCTTGAGACATTGTCTTGCTCTATCACGTTAACCCAGGTTGTCCTCAAATTCTCAGTCCCCCTGCCACAGCCTCCTGAGTTGTGGTTTTTAGTTATAATTGCAATATGTAGAAATGAACGCTGGTCTTCAGCTTGCTTACCGTCTTCATACCGTCTGTGACGCCCTGAGGATGGTGCTGCTCACACTCACAGTGGGCCTTCCCATCTCTGTTAACTCCATCCTAGAGTCTCTCCCAGACATGCCCAGAGGTTTGTCTGCTGGTGATCTAGACCCTGGCAACTTGACAGCATCAGCTGTCACAAGAACCTAATACCTTTCCACTCCTGTCCCACCCCCTCTTGTTTTTTTGTCATTGTTATTGTTTGAGACAGGGTCTCGCTGTATTTCTGGCTGGCCTGGAATTTGCTTGGTAGACCAGGCTGGTCTGGACTTCACAGCGATCTGCCTCCCAAGCGCTGGGATCAAAGGCGTGCAAAACAGCACTTGGCTTCTTCTCTGTCCTAGGGCATGTATCTTTCTGCCTTTAGAGAAGAACTGATTCTTTGGGAGATGGGGTGAGTACCCAGGAGCAAATTACCGGAAGTATGGATGTGATGCAGTAACACACTGTGCGGTTAAGACATTCTATACGCAGGTCGTAGCATTTACAGAAAATGATGCACTTACGTTTCTTTTCAATTTGATTATTTTTCATCTTAAAAATACTTTTTTATTTTGTTTTGTTTTTCGAGACAGGGTTTCTCTGTGTGTCCCTGGCCATTCTGGAACTTGCTCTGTAGACCAGGCTGAACTTGAACTCAGAGAAAGGTGTGCACCACCATGCCCAGCCTTAAAAATACATTTAAATTAACTATTTTTTCCCTTCCTTGAATTGCTGACAACTTAAGTAAAGCGCTGTATAGGAAGGGTGAAAGTGAATGTCCTTCCTTGCCCTTTATATTAGAGAGACAGTATTTATTCACTCCTCATTAATAACCAGCTAATCATGGAGTAAATGTGTATTTTATCAGGTTGAAGAAATTTCCTTGGTTCTATTTTTTTGTTTTTTATTTTATGTTCGTTGGTGTTTTGCCTGGATATATGTCTGTGTGAAGGTGTCAGATCCCCTGGAACTGGACTCACAGACAGCTGTGAGTTGCCATGCTGTTGCTGAGAGTTGGACCCAGGTCCTCTGGTGAAGCAGCCAGTGCTCTTAACTGCTGAACCATCTCTCCAGCCCCACCTTGTTTATAAATATAAATAAACGAGTTTTGGGATATTTACCTTTTTTTCAAAGATTTTTTTTTTTAAACTATGTGTCTGTGTGTGGATAAGTGCATGTGATGAGGATGCCCTCAGAGGCCACAGAGGCTTTGGGTGCCCTGAAGGTAGAGTTACAGGGGTTGTGAGCCACCCCACATGGGTGCTGGGAACCAACTACGGTTCTCTGAAAGGGCAGTAAGCACTCTGAATCTGCTGAACCATCTCTCTAGCTCTTTGGAAGATTGTGTGTGTGTGTGTGTGTGTGTGTGTGTGTGTGTGTGTGTGTGTGTGGCTATTGGCCATTCAGCTTTTTTTTATATTGATGAAGTCATAATATGATTTCAATGCTTTAAAACAATTCTTTTGCATCTTATTTTATTTTGCTTGGTCTCACTATATAGCCCGTAGCCAACCTAGAGCTCACTCTGTAGAGCAGGCTAGCCTCACACTCGCAGTGATGCTCCTGCCTCTGCCTCCCTTTCCCTTTTACTTTGAAGTGGTTTCACAGAAAGTTGCAAAATTGTTGCAGATAGGACAAATGAGAATGAATGGATGAATCTGAACTTTTTCCCCCACAAGACAGGGTTTCTCTGTGTAGCCTTGGCTGTCATGGAACTCACTGTATAGACCAGGCTAGTCTCGAACTCATAGGGATACGCTTGCCTCTGCCTCCAAAGTGCTGGGATTAAAGGCGTGCGCCACCACCGCCTGGCCCAGCATGAATCTGAACCTTACACAAAATCAGTTCAAGTAGATCAGATTTCAGTGTAAGAGCTAAAACTGGAAACTGCTTAGAAGAAAGCACAGGAGTGTATCTTGTGACCCTAAAACTATCTGAACTAGGTGGTAGTTCCTCAAGATGCCAGAGGCTCCCACAAGGAAAGGGAAAGTTACGTTAGACTTCATCAAAATCAAAGAGTTCTGTGATTTGGGGGCACGGTCAGAAATGTAAAAAGACATCCCATAGAACTGCAGAAAATGATTGTAAGTTCTGTTTGTAAGAGGTGTGTGTGCAGGATGTACAAATACCTGTATAAAAACAACCCAGTTTTTCAAAATTATTTATTTTTAAAAATTTTATTATTTATTCATCCATGTGTATGTATGTCATGACAACAGAGTTAGGAGGTGACAGATCCCCTGGAACTGGAGTCATAGGGGATTGTGAGCCACCCAGTATGGGTGCTTTGTAGGCACTGCGTTGGTGCGTGCGAGTGCGTGTGCGTGTGCATGTGTGTGTGTGTGTGTGTGTGTGTGTGTGTACTTGTGAACCTTTTAATCTTTTAAATGGATCAAAGTCAGGGTGTTGTAGGAAAAACTTTCTTTGGGGGAATTTGAGAATTTTTTCTAGTGTATGAATATACATGGATATTTAATAAAGAATGAATTCCATCTATTTCTAGGGAAGAGCTTAACAGAAAATTCTGAATCCCAAGTTGTTGTGTATGTTAGCATTCTGTGTCACTTTTTATATGTGACTTTTATGAGAAGAAATAGATGTGATCCCTAGTGATGATTTTGCCAGCTGTCTTGCGATTTCTTTTTGTGTTTTGAGACGGGTTCTCATGTAGCTGAGGTTGACCTTAAGCTCACCCTGTCAAGTGCTGGGATTACAGGGCGTGCCGCCACACCCACCCGGCCCCTCTCTGTAGCTTTCTGGTGTCTTTTGTTTTAAACATTTTAATTCGTGTTTTTTCTTCGTAACTTTTGTGATGAAAACTTGAGGCCACCATCCCAGTCTCCTGAATTTCTGAATTGCATTCGGTGTTTCCTGATGACGGTGGCAACATCCTCCATGTTAGGTACAGTAGGTGATTTTAATTGCCATCTTCTTTGGCAAAGTTCATGTCAGCATCGCCACCCTCTGCTCTCCTCAGGATTGTGGTAGGCTCTCGGGGAGTGTGGACATTAGAAGCAACAAGCTCTGATTTGACACCTAATTTCACATGGCCCAAGTGTGTGCCTTGGCTCCCTTCTCCACCCGCCCTGTCAGCCACAGTTGATGTAGACACAGACAGAATCCCACACTTGCCTGCTGTGATCTACCACTTACTGATTTTCCTGAAATAGCTGCTAATTGGTTTCAGTCCCACTTGGATTTTAGTGGTGCCTGCCACAGCCTTGGTCCAAAACTCTCTTGTCTGGAGAAACCTTCCTTAGGGGCAGAGGGATTTGGGTTCCCAGCTTGCCACAGTGGCCGCAGGCCTCTGCCAGGCACATGTGCATGTGCCTTGGGCTCCAGGACAGATGCTGCTCAGTGACTTGTTCCGGGTTGCTAAGGGCAGGTTTGGACAGAGATCCTCTTCCGGGTCTGGTTTCCCTGACGCTGCCGGAAAGCCAGTGGTGAGCCTCAGACTCTCTGGGATTCAGGGGCATCCCCAGTTCTCCTGGGTGACTTCTTTAATGGCCTTCCTTCTTCTGCTTGGTCCGTCTGGGGCGGGCTGTGCTCTTCAGGGTCCTGTGGGCGAGGCTGGATTGCACTGTGCCAGCAGCTGGGTAGGGAGGTGATTTTGATCCACCTCCACCCTCCTCCTCAGTATTTTCTTCTGCTCAGAACACAGTTCAGGATTGCCCCACTCCAATGCAGCCTCCAGGCCCCCCTTATTTGGCCTCATTCATCTTTCTCTTCTGCCTAGGCCCTGGGGACAGGTGGGGGGTGGAGGCGAAGCAGGTGTCAGGTGGAGACAGGAGTCATAGAGGAAAGGGGGTGAGAGAGCTCCTCCCACAGGCATGCAGGAATCACCAGACAGGGGCTGGCAGCACAGGCCCCCAAAGGCTGGCCGAGCACCCCCGCCGCAAGCGGAGGAATTTGGCACAGCTGGCAGTGTTTGTAGGCTTAGGTACAGGATTGGTTGGTTAGGGTTGTCAGAACAAAGTACCACAAGCTGGTTGGCTCAAGCAGCAGAAATTGAGTATGTCCGAGTTC